>MJUT01032877.1:28455-59830 GCA_002080005.1 Gigantidas platifrons
CATTGTAGCCTCAATGTCAATAGCACTGTGGTCTCATCGTAAATAGCATTGTAGCCTCAACGTAAATAACATTGTGGCCTCAATGTAAATAGAATTGTAGCGTCAATGTAAATATCATTTTTGCCTCAACGTAGATAGCATTGTAGCCTCAATGTAAATAACATTCTAGCCTCAATGTAAATAGTATTGAGGCCTCAATGTAAATAGCATTGTAGCCTGATGTAAATAACATTGTAGCCTAAATGTAAATGGTATTGAGGCCTCAATGTAAATAGCATTGTTGCCTCGGTGTAAATAACATTCTAGCCTCAATGTAAATATCATTGTAGCCTGAACGTAAATTACATTATAGCATCAACGCAAATACGATTGTATCCTCAATGTAAATAACACTGTGGTCTCAACGTAAATAGCATTGTAGCCTCAATGTAAATAGCATTGTAGCCTCGATGTCAATAGCACTGTGATCTCAACGCGTAAATAGCATTGTAGCATTAACATAAATACCATTGTATCCTCAACGTAAATAGCATTGTAACCTCAACGTAAATAGCATTATAGCCTCGATGTAAATAGCAGTGTAGCCTGAAGGTAAATAGCATTGTAGCCTGAACGTAAATAACATTGTAGCCTGAACGTAAATAGCATTGTAGCCTGGACGTAAATAGCATTGTAGCCTCAACGTAAATAGCATTGTAGCCTCAATGTAAATAGCATTGTAGCCTCAACGTAAATAACATTATAACCTCGATGTAAATAACATTATAGCCTTAACATAAATAAGAATGAATCCTCAATGTAAATAGCACTGTGGTCTCAACGTAAATAGCATTGTAGCCTCGATGTAAATAACATTATATCCTCAACGTAAATAGCATTGTAGCCTCAACGTAAATAGCATTGTAGCCTCAACGTAAATAGCATTGTAGCTTCAGCGTAAATAATATTGTAACCTCAAAGTAAATAGCATTGTAGCCTCAATGTAAATAGCATTCTAGCCTCAATGTAAATAGTATTGAGGCCTCAATGTAAGTAACATTTTAGCCTCAATGTAAATAAGATTGTTGCCTCGGTGTAAATAACATTGTAGCCTCGATGTAAATAGCATTGTAGCCTCAATGTCAATAACACTGTGGTCTCAACGTAAATAGCATTGTAGCATCAACATAAATATCATTGTAGTCTCAATGTAAATAGCACTGTGGTCTCAACGTAAATAACATTGTGGCCTAAGCGTAAATAGCATTGTAGCCTCAATGTAAATAGAGTGTACCCTCGATGTAAATAGCAGTGTAGCCTCAACGTAAATAACAATATAGCCTGAACGTAAATAGCATTGTAACCTCAATGTAAATAGCACTGTGGTCTCAACGTAAATAGCATTGTAGCCTCAATGTAAACAACTTTCTACCCTCAATGTAAATAGTATTGAGGCCTCAATGTAAATAGCATTGTAGCCTCGATGTAAATAATATTGCAGCCTTAATGTAAATAACATTCTAGCCTCAATGCAAATAGGATGGTTGCCTCGGTGTAAATAGCATTGTAGCCGCGATGTAAATAGCATTGTAACCTGAACGTAAATTACATTGTAGCATCAACGTAAATAGGATTGTATCCTTAATGTAAATATCACTGTGGTCTCAACGTAAATAGCATTGTAGCCTCAATGTAAATAGCATTGTAGCCTCAATGTCAATAACTCTGTGGTCTCAACGTAAATAGCATTGTAGCCTCAACGTAAATAGCATTGTGGCCTCAACGTAAATAGAATTGTAGCCTTAATGTAAATAGAGTGTAGCCTCGATGTAAATAGCAGTGTAGCCTCAATGTAAATAGCATTGTAGCCTTAATGTAAATAGCATTGTAGCCTCAATGTAAATAGCATTGTAGCCTGAACGTATATAACATTATAACGTCAATGTAAATAGCATTGTAGCCTCAATGTAAATAGCGGTGTATCCTCAACGTAAATAGCATTGTAGCCTTAATGTAAATAGCAGGGTAGCCTGAACGTAAATAGCATTGTAGCCTGAACGTAAATAACATTGTAGCCTGAACGTAAATAGCATTGTAGCCTGAACGTAAATAACATTATAACGTCAATGTAAATAGCATTGTAGCCTCAATGTAAATAGCGGTGTATCGTCAACGTATATAACATTGTAGCCTCGATGTAAATAGCATTGTAGCCTCAATGGAAATAGCAGTGTAGCCTGAACGTAAATAACATTGTAACCTCAATGTAAATAGCATTGTAGCCTCAATGGAAATAGCAGTGTAGCTTGAACGTAAATAACATTGTAACCTCAATGTAAATAGCATTGTAGCCTCGATGTAAATAGCATTGTGGCCTCAACGTAAATAGCATTGTAGCCCCTTTGCGCAGAACTGTGAGTAATATAGCTAGAAACAATACAGGGTGACTATATAGGATAAAACAGACCCAATTCGAACCCCACGACAATAGTGTAATAACCATGTGATATTACGATTTATGATCTGGATTTGTTATCAGTACTTTCCCACTGACCTTGGTCACGAATCTAGAGTTAAAATATAAGAAGTCATATAGATAATAAAACATATATTGAGAAATCACACATGATAAACTCGATGTGTAATGTACTGTATAAACGTTTATAATCTTTATAAATAAGTGTATGACCTCTCTGATGCACAAAAAGGAGAGATTCTAATAATGTACATAAATGTTCAATTTGATTTCTTTGGAAAAAAACAATATGCTGAAAAGGGTTAAACAACACCAGCATATATTATTGTATTGTCTGTCGCCATAATAAGATGTAGTTAGAAGTAATGGTATATGTGTGACGTCATGTATTTGTTGCAAAAAAAAAGTAATCATTTTTTGATTAGAATAACGAAAATTTGAAATATCTTTTAAACTGTAGATTTTAAAGTAGAAGTGTAAACGAGAGTTGTGTAGAGAATCAAGAGTGTTAATTTAATTTGGAAGTTTGCAGACCAGAAAGTGAACGGATTTGGCCCCGCTCATATAGAAAAATCGCATTTTAAAGGAATTTTTGGGTGTATATTTTGACAAAGTTTGATGAAATACGGAGGGAATAAGTCTATAAAAGAGAACAGTCTGCGGCCGTGGGTTTTAATCCCTGAGGACAATAGACACTCGACGGTCACCCGAAAGATTCCACTGTTCTCCGTAGAGCCCGTCACCATCTCCTACGCGCACTATTGAGTTCATTGATTTTTACCTGTAAAAATTACTTAGACTGGGACATTTTTCGTTATCTTTATTTTGTTCACTAAATATATAGCACTTCTGTCTTTAATAGTGAACAAAAATGAAGTCTTGTCATTTTGTTCGATTCTGTATGACATTTTGAATTTATTTACATGTAAGAAAACGGAACGAAAAATGAATTTTGAGATTGTGCAACTTCCTAATTAAAAAAAATGCCCGTAAAATTAGTACATTTTTATATTATATAACCTCATAGACCAATTGGAGGGTTGATTTGGGGGGGGGGGGTAGAACATGACATTGAGCACTCTCATTTTGTGAGCTATTTTTTTTTTTACCAAACTTGCAACTTAACATTGGTAAAAAATACCTAAAAACTGCAATAATTATTGATGAATCACGTAACTATTCTACTAAACCAAGTTATATCTTTCAACTCAAACGTGAGCTAAAAGTTTGGAAATATATATTTAACCTATTCCACTTCGAAGTGCTTATCCAAAGCAAGAATCCGAAGTTTCGATTTTTGTGTTTGTTTGTTTTGACTTTTCATGAATATAAGGCCCGTTTTGTGTTTGGTTTTCGGTAGGATTATAAACTGTCCCTGTTTATATAGTCACCATCCTTTGATTTGGCCAGAAACTCTAAATCGCAGCCGTCAATCAAACCTTCACTTCGCATACCTGCATGCAAAACAATCAAACGTTTGCCTTTGCATAAGGGTATTTTTTGGGCATCAGACCCATCATTCGGAAGCCACATATAATCTGTGCAGTGATTTTGGTTAACCCATGTTTCATCAAGGTACACGATATCATACCCTGCTTCCCTAAAAGATTTGATCTTTCTAAGATAATTACACCTATCATTGATAATAGACACTTGGTCGTACAGAACTCTTCGATTATCACCTATTTTTTTTATAAGTATATTCAAGATCAATGAGAGTTAGAGTAAGTTTTGACTTTGATATTTTAATAGAATCTTTTATTTCCTTATTATTGAGACGGTCGGAGCAATGATCCGTGAATATAAACCGTGGATTGTTCTTTTAATAACACAATGATCAAAGTCGTCCAAAATTTTAGCTCTTTCTTTGGGTCTATTTGACTTACAAGGCCTCTTACCATTCATAATACGGTGCACTGAAGTGTAAGACACACCCAAAGCTTTAGATGTCCTTTGATATACCCTATCAAATGAGACAATTGGCTTCTTCGTTGCCTTTTCCTTACTAAAAAAGGCAAACAACATTTTTACAAACTTTTGGCATTCCGGAGATAAGTCAGACTTTTTACCCATTTTACAAAAAAATGCAAAATATAACAATAATTTATGAGAGAATTGCTTGTCAGTTTCGTCTAAAGTACAGGTGGCTGAGAGAAAGATTTTACAGGTAAGATACCTGACGTACGGATGGTTCTTCTATAAAGTACATCTACCCCCACCCGAAAAATGACAACAAAATAGGACCAAAATGCTAAATTTCATCGGAGTGCAGCTTAAGCCAAAACAATAAGAAGCATTACAATAACATTTTTAGTTAGCACTCCTAATTCTAAATAAAACTCTCGTTTATTTTGCTGTTCAAAAATCTATAGTTTAGAAGATATTTAGATTTTTCGTTTTTCTAATCTTTTTAGTAATTCATTATGAATGACAAAGTATCTTCTTATAATGAAGAATAAAAAAAATAACTGAAGACAATTGTTTTACGAATAGAAAACTATTTTGATATTTGAACGGTATTCGGTTTGCTCTGTGTTGTGTATTTTCTTGTGAATAAATAATCGAGGATTATAAAACATCTAATTATTAAAAGAGGAGTGTTTCCATCCCACGAGGATAAGCAGTTCCTGCTTCAAAAGTGGCACCCGTTGTGCTACTCTTGGAAAAAAAAGTCGGAAATAAGGACGGAACATATCCGTGGTCATCTGCGACACTGATATTCCATAACGGTAAACGAAGTCATGAAGGCGCCTGTAAAGCTTTCTATGTGATAACTTCAACTTCACCACTAGGGACCCTTGGTTCAGTAGCTTCATTGTCAGCAGTAACCCACATCAAGGAAATCCTGATCGGAATAACAAGCTTTGGAATGCCGTATCAACGGAGAGATACTCTATATGCTGGTACTGCAGGAATGTTGCTACATTTAAATGGAAATGTCATAATGAGAACGTCGACATCATCTCCTTTGTCGTAAAGTTTCTTTCTTAGCATATTCACACTGTCTATTTCTATGTGTATTTCAAGGTATGAAGCAGACCGTGGTGTATCTGTGGTATCCTTTATTTCAACTCAGTGGGATATATGCAACCAATATACCACCAAGTTTGGAACTATTTAATAAAAGGACACCATCTATATAGAGAAACGTGCAATTAAAGGACTGGTCAACTTCTTTTCGTTTTTCTTAAGAAGTCTGTCTCCCCCGAATTAAGGAACAAGTCGGCGAAAAGAGCAGTTTGTACCCATAGGAATGTCAACTGTCTGTTGAAAAACACCCCAAACATAGTAATATGTTTTCAATTAAAATAAAACCGCGCGCAGTTTGATAATGTTGGTTTCAGATAACTTTTTGTTACAACCAGAATGTTTTTTTGTTGTTTTGGTTTAAAAACAAGGTCTGTACGTTCCTAAAACAAAGATGTGTGTCTCCACGTTGACCATTATTTATATGAAACGTATGTTGAACTAATTCTCGTTGTCTAAAGGGTAGAGAAGTTTGACGTTTAATTTTACTGCATGAGTAGACTGACCTTTAGTGAAAGTATTCATATTTTTTATAATCAATATTTGAATCACACCATCAATAGAGTAGCTAGTATCACAGTAATGGTGAAACCTGGTTTTGTCCTTTTTCCTTTGATAATTGTATTGCCAATTCTCATGTACGCTGTACGTATTCATAGTTATATTTTACATTTTTTTTGTATATGGAGTACTAGTATATGTCTCTCAGTTGATCCAATATTCCAGAGCTTGTAGTTCTTAGCAGGATTTCCTTGATAGAGACCTGCTGCTAACAAGGAAGATTCTGAACAAAGGGTTCCTAGTGAGTAAATTGAAGTTGAAGTCATCACCATGGCTTGATTAACGGTTACGGAATATCTGTGTCACAAATGACCACGGATATTTTCCACTTGTCATAAGCACTCTCAGTCCTTTCCTCAATCATGACTTATCACCCGGCTTTGCAACTAGAGTCACACGACGGGTGCCACTAGTGCAACAAGAACTGTTTACCCTTCCGGAGCACCTGAGTTCATCCCCGGTTTTTGGTGAGGATCTTTAGTTTTCTGTGTAGTGTTTTTTAGATCGTTGTTTGTCCTTTTGTACCTTTTCTTTTCTTCATTGTGTTGTCTGCCCTTCTTCGACTTACGGGTTTTGATTACCCCTTTAGTATCTTCAAACTCTTCTTGTAATACTGATTTTCGTAGCCGACAATAATGACAAAATATAATCACATACGTTGCTGAAGAACTTACAATATATATTTTAAAATATATCAAATATACCTTCTGGTTATTTATTTTGTGTTCTGAATTCTGCAGTCGGAGATGTTAGAAATTGCATTGTTGAATTATATACTGGTCGTAAAAATGGAACACTGTTGGTTTGATTACAGTAGGTCAAGTTTACAGTATGGACGTCAATGAAAAGTTAAAATCCTGATGAAGGTTATACCAGTGTACTCTAAATTAGATAACTACAGTTTTATACCTATCGTCATTTAATCCCACTGTCGTGACAAAAAATGTTATGGCTAGGGTCATTCTAAATTTATTTGGATGTGGCAATCGACATTACAGAAATAAATAATTCTTTTAAAATGTTGATTTTTCTTTGTATGGATTAATAACATAGATAAATGCCGTGGCGTTTGGATATTTATTACAACATAAAAATATACCCACTAACTCTTATTCTTGAGGCTATCACAATATTCGTCCGTACTCCCCGCCTCAGTGACACCTTTTTACATGGTTTACTCTTCGTTTATTTGTTCTCGTTATAGATATCGCATAAATAACGTTTAAAAACCAAGTTAAGCAAGAACAGTTTGAAGATACCAAAGGGGTAATCAGAATCCGTAGAATCGCAGTTCCTGCTTCACCAGTGACATCCGTCGTGCTATTCTAGTTACAAACACGATGATAAGTCATGAATAAAATATATGGATAAATAACAGTCAATTTACATAGCACCAACGGAATAGCGGCAACAGTGTGCATTTTTCTTTTGTTTTGCTTCATTGCGTCAATTCTTAACTCCGAATAGAAAAAAAATACATCATTTTTTTAGGACAGTAATTTAATTTAATGATATCAACTAGTATGTCTTCTTGTAAATATAAATATTCGTTTCTGAAATAATTTATACTTACTCTTAAATTTTTCAATCTGACATCGAATGGGCGAGGGCTTTCTACAGCTTCCTATTTCATTCAAGTAGCTTTCGTAGTCCATTTTATATTTTTCTCCAGTAAATGTAGCTATAAATGTTATTCGGACTGGTTGTAGTTATCTGAAATAGACTATATTTCAGTTCTCGTCTACATTTATGTTGATGCATGCACAGCACAATAAAATTGTCGTGATGATACATTGATAGTATATGTTACCAGACTTTGGATCGTGTTGTAAAATAGGACATTAACACATTACCATACTTATATAATTTGATGGGTCTTTTTATCGCCATTAAAATACGAAAGAAACACGACCGTGAACGACAAAGTGAAGACAAGACAGTGGCATACTGTAAAGCACAAAGTGAAAATAAGACAAGACAGTTGCATCCGGTAACACACAAAGTAAAACAGACAAGACAATGACAACCGGTAACACAAACGTTAAAAAATACACTATAGTGGCAAACGATAAAGCACAACAGTGGCATACAGTAACATACAAGGCAAAAAAGACAAAACAGTGGCATACAGTAACACACAATGTAAAAAAGACAGGACAGTGGCATACAGTAACACACAATGTAAAAAAGACAGGACAGTGGCATACAGTAACACACAAGGTAAAAAAGACAAAGCAATGGCATACGGTAACACCACAATGTAAAAAAGACAAGACGGTGGCATACGGTAACACACAAGGTAAAAAAGACAAGACAGTGGCATACGGTAACACCACAAGGTAAAAAGACAAAACAGTGGCATACGGTAACACACAAGGTAAAAAAGACAAGACAGTGGCATACGGTAACACCACAAGGTAAAAAAGACAAAACAATGACATACGGTAACACACAAGGTAAAAAAGACAAGACAGTGGCATACGGTAACACACAAGGTAAAAAGACAAAACAGTGGCATACGGTAACACACAAACACACAAGGTAAAAAAGACAAGACGGTGGCATACGGTAACACACAAGGTAAAAAAGACAAGATAGGGGCAAACGGTAAAGTACAATGTGAAAAGAAGATGAGACAGTTGCATATGGTAAAGCACATTATCTAAGATTGGCTGGTATTAATATTCCCACATAATACAATGTACATAAGCCTAAGACTGTCTGGTATTAATATCCCCACATAATATACAATGTACATACGCCTAAGAAAGTCTGGTATTAATATCCCCACATAATATACAATGTACATAAGCCTAAGAAAGTCTGGTATTAATATCTCCACATAATATACAATGTACATACGCCTAAGAAAGTCTGGTATTAATATCCCCACATAATATACAATGTACATACACCTAAGAAAATCTGGTATTAATATCCCCACATAATATACAATGTACATACGCCTAAGAAAGTCTGGTATTAATATCCCCACATAATATACAATGTACATACGCCTAAGAAAGTCTGGTATTAATATCCCCACATAATATACAATGTACATACGCCTAAGAAAGTCTGGTATTAATATCCCCACATAATATACAATGTACATACGCCTAAAACTGGCTGGTATTAATATCCCCACATAATATACAATGTACATACGCCTAAGAAAGTCTGGTATTAATATCCCCACATAATATACAATGTACATACGCATAAGACTGGCTGGTATTGATATCCCGACATAATTACAAGGTGCATACGTCTATAATGGACTGGTATTAATATCCCTCCCATAATATACAGAGAGCATACGCCCTAAATTGACTGGTAATAATACCTCCCACATAATATAAAAAGTACGTACGCCTCACATTGGCTGGTATTAATACCCCTCATATAATATACAGAGTACATGTGTACCCGAATATTGACTGGTAATAATACCTCCCACATATAATATATATAGAACATACGCCTACAATATTATAGGTTGATTGATTTGATTTGATTTTTTGATTGTTGGTGTTTTAACGCCACTTTCAACAATATTTCAACAATATCATGGCGACCAGTTTTAGTGGTGGAGGAAGCCGGAGTTCCCGGAGAGAACCACCGACCATGGGCATGCAACTGGTAAACTTTATCACTTGCGGCTGCGTGTCGAGTGCACAGTAGTATATGTTAGGACATTTTAGTCAACGTAAAAACGTAGGGTTCCAGGGTTCCAAGATGGCTGCCAAATGGGAATCCTCAAAAATAGCGAGAAAACCCAAAAACTAAAAATAGAACACCCCGCCCACCGATTCGACGTCATAATATTATATCTTAAAATTTAGTTCTCGTTTCCTTTTAAATCAACGGTGGAAAAGTCTTTCACTATGTCCGGCAGCTCCATTCCTCGAAGTCTCCGTTTGAAGTAGTACAGGCAATACAGGCGGCAGGTGTCGGTGTCGTCGGGTTGGATTTGAGATGAACAGTAGTAGTATTCAGGTCCGTTGACGATCAGGACGTTGGCAAAACGGCGGTGATACGTTTCCGGTGCGTTTCCCAGCGAATCCAAAAATTCGGCGGGTCCCACGAGGGGAAAGTGAAACGCCACCCAGTGACTTCCGCCACGGTCGCACGTGTCCGTATTGACGATGAACGTGCGGGGCCTGACTCCCACGTGGCAATTGCGCTGCACACGTATGCATCGTCATAATCCGGATAAGGAAACGATCTGTCATTAAACGGATTTGTGTGTAGGGTTGTATATGTCGTTCAATATTAATCCTTTTTGTTGTAACTTAATCCCCGAGAGTATCATTTTTTAATCCTCTGTGATACATTCAAAATAATTCATATTGTAATAATTTGACATTATAATATCGATGGTTAGATTTATGAAAATTAAATCACATTCTAACATTTTTAGTTTAATTTAGTTTAATAATATTTTATTGTACATAAACAATAGGATTGGACAGCAAGTTATACCAACTTATATGAAGTCCTCTCCTTACAAAATATACACATGAATTAATGACAGCAAAACAAAACACAAACAATAGACATTTACAATTTTGACACTGATAAGAAGAAAGAAAGAAGCACAAGTGAAAAAGTGAAAAAAGAAAACAAAGAAAACAAATTGCTGACCTAACCCTAAAATCTTTTTGATTGATTTATAAAAGTTCGAACTTTTCCAAATATTTTGGAGTTGACGTCATAACTATACTTATCGTTCCCAAAGAGCAAAGTTTCAATATTGATACTAATATCGTCGCGATTACTAAGAAGTGTTCTTCTTTCGTTCAGGTATAAAGGACATTCCAGAAAATAATGTATGGCATCTTCAAAAGAAGCACCGCAATTACATTTAAAATTATTTATTATATGTACTTTTGACAGATCGGCATTGAGTGAGCTGCATTGGTGTCTAAGTCTAGTATGTAATATATTTAATTTCCGTGGGCCTTCATTATAATATTTTGGGGTTTTATAGATATCAACTTTCACTCTATTTTTAAACGAAGATAGTGTAGGGGAATTTCTTATTGATATATCTAGATTGTTCCAAAGCGAAACGGTAGATGGAATAAATGAGCTTGCTGATGTTCTCAGTCTGCATCTGGGTGGAACATAATTCTGATTATTTCTAAGATTATAACTATTTATATCTGATGTAACTGGAGGTAAACAATTAAATAAATAAGGAGGGCATAATTTATTATGAATTTTATAAAAAGTAGCTAATTTACGATTTTCCCGCCGATTGGCTAAAGTTTCCCATCCAGTCTCAAAATATAATGAATCCTTACTAGCAAATTTTGTCAAACCTGTTACAATTCGTGCCGCTTCTAATTGTATTTTTTCTAATTTTTCAATGTCCCGTTCATAACACCCGTCCCACACTTCACATGCATATTCTAGTACTGGTCTGATAAATGTAAGATATATATTTGACAAAGCTTGTTTAGATAAAATAAATTGTAATTTACGAAGAACATTTACTTGTTTTAATGCTGATGTAGCTATGTTTTCAATATGTACAGTCCAGTTTCCATCAGATACAAGTGTTACACCCAGATGTTTATGATTATCAACAAGTTCAACTGATTCGTCATTAAATCGTATGTTTAATTCAGGAATATTAACATTTTTAGGTATTTGTTTGATAAAAGAATTTTAAGTATGTTATATACTTTAAGTTCGGTTATCATTCTTGGGCAGTATTTAGCTTTTGCATATTGCTTGCAATTTGATTTCTTTGAAGATGAGCATAAAATCTTTCCTTTATCCTTGTGCGCTTTAATTTGTCCTTTAACAACACCATTGAACCACCTTTCCAAGCGTCCATTGATTTCATCGACAGGAAAATATTCTACCACAGATTATTTACCCGAACCCACCCTGCCCTGTTGAACCTGTTTTTATGTATAATGCTATTTTGGACATGATACTGCTGTGCTTAAATGTATATTTCAGGCACAGGGGCTTGAATCGCTTTCATAAAGGTCACGCGGCCTATATACCCTATATACTAACAAGGGATGTAACGACCAACGTAGCCAAGCCACTACCAGTTCTGTTTCAGGCTTGAAAAAAATATTAAAAAATCACACATTCAAACAATCTTTGTTGTCATTCGCTAGCATATTGATTTATCTTTCCGACGAGACATAATTTTTTACAACTGCTTCACTCTAGAAGTCAGAGCACCCCTGCAAACTTGAAACTTTGCTCCAAAATAGGTCACCAACGTTTTGCTCGGACGACAGTCAACGGTAAAACTCCAAGAGTAAAGAGCACAATTGCGGACAATATCCGCATAAATCCTGACTGTCGTAAATACCTATGAACGCCTTCGACTCAACTATCACCAGAACAGTTCACATAGTGCAGACGAAAAGCAGTAACTCACGTTTTTCAGTCCGGTATAACTCTTTTCAAATGTTGGAAGCCATTATTAAAGGGACACGCAGCAGCAAATGAAATCTGCCATCTGATTGGTTAATATTTCTCACGAGACGGTAAGTGTTTTTACTTATTCGTAACATATAAAAAATATTGTAAATGATTTTTAGGTATATTATAAACATATAAAATTACTTCTAAACGTAATTCTCACTGAATTTTTTTTTAAAGCATATATTTCAAGCGTTATCAGAATGTGGGCGTGTCGTGAGAAATATTAACCAATCAGATGACAGATAATTTTCATTTGAAGCTGTGTATTTTTAATAATGGCTTCCAACATTTGAAAAGAGTTATACCGGACTGAAAAACGTGAGTTACTGCTTTTCGTCTGCACTATGTGAACTGTTCTGGTGATAGTTGAGTCGAAGGCGTTCATAGGTATTTACGACAGTCAGGATTTATGCGGATATTGTCCGCAATTGTGCTCTTTACTCTTGGAGTTTTACCGTTGACTGTCGTCCGAGCAAAACGTTGGTGACCTATTTTGGAGCAAAGTTTCAAGTTTGCAGGGGTGCTCTGACTTCTAGAGTGAAGCAGTTGTGAAAAATTATGTCTCGTCGGAAAGATAAATCAATATGCTAGCGAATGACAACAAAGATTGTTTGAATGTGTGATTTTTTAATATTTTTTTCAAGCCTGAAACAGAACTGGTAGTGGCTTGGCTACGTTGGTCGTTACATCCCTTGTTAGTATATAGGGTATATAGGCCGCGTGACCTTTATGAAAGCGATTCAAGCCCCTGTGATTTCAGGTGATGTCTCCGTTCTTTCATGTTTACTTGTTGCCTTGCTGTTGTGCCTAGACGTTCAGACGATTTGTGGTCTGCCAGTCTATATGATGATTCCGTATCGGCCAATCCAGAGGATGATAAACTTTATGGTTCATCGAGGAAATTACTGCTTTGAGTTTTATTGACTTTGAACTTCGTTAGTAGGCATAATCGCTGCACATAATTTAATCCTTCATCTTTTATAGATATTGAACTTTCATATTTCCCCCTTTTTCGGAATCATCATTTGTGCTTCCCACGATGATATCAAAATTATATCCCAAAGCACCTGTGCTTCCCACGGTGCATCCATTTGATAGTGATTGTGCATGGTTGCCATAATGTGCGGTAGCCAGATTTGATGAATTTATTGAATAGTGAAAGTAATGATTGAATAGTGAAAATAACTTAATATGATAAATTATTTAAATATATCGATTAACATGAGAACAAAAATAAAGCTGTGGCCAGATATCGCCAACCATTTTTCATTGTCTTTATACCCGTATGTGATAATAAGATTGATGTTATGAACTAACCAAACTGAAATAATATGTCTAGCTTTATATGCAAAACTATCATTGGTCGAAATATGATGCAATGCACTGCAAGCGTATGCATCGTAATCAATCCGGATTATATAACACACCTTATTATGACGTCGAATCGGTGGGCGGGGTGTTCTATTTTTAGTTTTAGGGTTTTCTCGCTATTTTTGAGGATTCCCTTTTGGCCGCCATCTTGGAACCCTGGAACCTTACGTTTTTAGGTTGACTAAAATGTCCTAACATTTATACTACTGTGAACCCTTTTTTGTAATTTACAAAGCCGGGCGCGAACCCACGCCGTATTGGTGATAGGATTGTATGAGTTGTTAGATCCAATGACCTAACTCATTGAGCCACCCGGGCCCCCCTACAATAGGCTTAAATTAATTAAGGGTAATAACAAAATTACCGAACACAGAGCAATCGTCCCATATTATATAAAAAGTACATGCCATGCACCATCGTGTCTGTGTCTGGGACTATCGTTTCTGTGCCAGGGACCGTCGTGTGTGTACCAGGGATCATCGTGTATGTTCCACAGACCGTCGTGTATATACCAGGGACCATCGGGTATGTGCCAGGGACCATGGTGTATGTTACAGAGCCCATCGTGTATATACAAGGGACCATCGTGTCTGGTTATTGTTTTAACATCTACCTATGTAACCAATGCCAATAACACTGGTGTTGTGATAAAGATAAGAAGAGCTTGAAGATATCAAAGGACCAATCAGAATCCGAATATCTAAGATATCAAAGGACCAATCAGAATCCGTATATCGAAGAAGAACATACAACACAATGGTCAAAAAGAAAAAGCACAAAGGGACAAACAACGATTCACAAAAAATGCATATAAAACCAAAGATCGAGTAACACGAACCCCACTAAAAACGGGTGAACTCAGGTGCTCCGGAAGGGTGAGCAGTTCCTGCTCCACTAGTGGCATCCGTCGTGTTAATCTTGTTACACACCCGGTGATAAGTCATTAATGACGAAAGGACCGGGAAGTGTTTACGACAATGTTTGTCAGTGACTTGAGACAAGTAGGTGTTTTTTTCTTGAGTACTGCTGCCTTGATATAACTGAAATATTGGTAAAAGTAATACAATAAACATACTCTGACCTTTGCTTGACAACAGTGGTCGTTAAACAGCTACACATTTTTCTTTTTTAAAATATTGATTTAAAAAAGCTGACAAAGCTGACAAAGCTGCAAAAATATAGAATACGGTCAGGTATATTAATGATTAACCTGTGCATGTGCATAAATATAGATATTCATTCTCCTTACCCTTCATTGTGATATGTCACCAAAGCAGATCATTAAAATGTATAAGATAAGATAAGAAAAGATATATTACCAATAGAGGGCCCACAAAGGACAAAATGATTACTGTGAATACAAATATATAGACGATGAAACTTGAGTAAACTGAATGAACCTCATTATGATAATCTTTTGTGTTCGATATAGCCAGGTTTGGTTTATGTAGGTTGAATGAGTAAAGAATTCCTACATTGAGTATTTATTTCAAGTTCAGTTTAAGCACGTTTCGAGTTATTCAATGTTCGGTTTAGGCAGGTTTCACTGTATATACATAAAAGACAAATGTGGTAAAGGACCATTCTAGAATCATTCATACCATGTAATCATTATATAGGCTGTGTGGTTTCTGACAAGGTTTTTTGAAATTTCAGCCAATCAGAGCATATTATTGGCTCTGGTCACCATCTTAAATTACTGATCGTAATGAAAATCGCGAACTTAGTACAGGTCTGTTGTAGATTTTAGACGTAAAATAGTGGCAATAGCTCATATAATCCTTCCATGTGAGCTAAAAATTCAATTTCATCCAAATCTAAGACGCATAGCTCTGTCACAATAAAAGACAGAGGCCTTGAATTAAAAATTATAGCGTATTTTATCCATCTAAATACATAACATGGTAGTAAAACAACAGTTCTTGTATTTGTAGCACAGTGATTGCCGCTCTGGCATCATCCAACGTTAGTATCATGTACAGACCAGGAAGTAGCAACGCTGACTCTGATAGCCTCTCCAGATCACCAGATATACTTGGAAAGAACAACGTTTCCAATATTAGCACGGAATCCGTAAAAGCCATCTGCAACATACAACATGTTTAACCCTATGTACAGTGTTTGTCATTGTCTGTCACAACATCTGCTGAACCACCTTTGCCAAATAGACACCTGATAGTCGTCAATGCTGAACAGAAGAGGGACAAATGTATAAAGGAATGGGCATATTGGGTAGAGGAACACCGAAAGCCAACGAAAAAACAGCTTGACAGAAATGCACTCAACACATGGTTCATCAACAACTTCGAGAAGCTCAAACTGATTGATGGAATACTATATAGAGTGGTCAACACCAACGGCGAACTAGTTAGACATCTTGTCCTTGCAGAGACCTGTTTTACTACAGTCATGACGTCACTTCATGACGATATGGCACATCAGGGCCGCGACAAGACACTGTCACTTGTCAAAGATCGCTGTGTATGGAATAGAGATGTCGAGGTGTGGATTACTAACTGCAACAGAGGCATACGTAGAAAGAAACAAACCAACGAAAAAGCAGCACTCATCAACATCGAATCATCCCAACCATTGGAATTGGTATGCATGGATTATCTATCACTTGAGGAATCCAAAGGCGGATATGAGAACATCCTTGTCATAACCGACCACTTCACACGGTATGCCATAGCTATTCCAACAAGAAACCATACTGCAAAGATCACTGCCGAAGCATTCTTCAATAACTTCGTCGTACATTATGGTTTGCCAAAAGAGTCCATTCCGACCAAGGGGCCAACTTTGAATCGAAGATCATCAAAGAGCTATGTAACATCACCGGAATGGATAAATCGAGAACAACACCTTACCATCATCTGGGGAACAGCATGACGAAACGTTTCAATCGAACGCTACTCAACATGCCTGGTACCTTAGAATCAAATCAAAAGAAGGACTGGAAGTCTCATGTTGCTGGACACGTCCATGCGTATATCTGTACTCGACAAACGACGACTGTTTTTCCCCCGTACTTCCTAATGTTTGCTAGAACACCTAGATTACCGGTTGACATCGCCTTTGATTTAGAAGTTGAGGGAAAGAAAGAACCATCTACAAAGTATGTCGAGACCATGAAAGAGAGATTGAAGAATGCATATTAACTTGCATCCAGATCAGACTAGTTTTGTGGAGGACGCTCTACATTCAGCAGAGGTGAATGATGCTGAGGAACTAACCCCTGTCAGTGATGATGGTACAACTGTAGAAGCCGTTGGTCAGGAAACAGAAGAACACACTTCTGATGTAACAGATGACAGCGCGCTGACGGACCCATCACTCGAAGAACCGGCGGATGAACCCCAACTCCAAGATTGTTATCATGACCACCATCACCACGACAAAGACGCCGTCGAATTTTACCAACACCACCACGAAAACAACCAGATTCACCAGTTACTAGACTTCAGAGGAACAGAAGACCACCTCAGTACCTATCGGACTATGTCACATCCAAACAGGCAACCACTCAGCCAGAATGGATTTGATTTTGATTTGATTGTTGGTGTTTTAACGCTACTTTGATCAATATTTCAGCTATATCATGGCGACCAGTTTTAGTGGTGGAAGAAGCCGGAGTATCCGGAGAGAACCACCGACCATGGGGAAGTAACTGCGGTTGTGAGTCGAGTTCACCCTTTTTGTAATTTACAAAGCCGGGCGAGAACCCACGCCATATTAGTGATAGGCTTGTATGAGTTGTTAGGTAATCCAACTACCTAATTCATTGAGCCACCCGGGCCCTAACCAGAATGGATGATGAAAGTGAATTGATTAAAGCAGGAAGCTAAGGACGGAAAGTTCAAAGGGATAGAGATGTATTTTGCCAGAACCATCATGGATATAATGAAGGGAACCGCCTAGAATTGCACTGTCGAGGACGTCCGATTTCAGAAGAGGGGGAATCATTCAGATGATATGGAAATCATTTATCAACAGAGTGGAAGATGTAGCAGAGTGATATTTTCATCATTTATCAAATTCATATTTAATATATATTTAATTGTCTGATATTCTTATAAACAAAATTAGCATTAACATTAGTATTTGCAAACGATTTATTTAACATTTGCCGAGTATTTTTATTTTTATTAAGGATTTTTACCCTTAGACACTTATAACTTTACTATGAATACTTTTTCCTCTGTAAAGTTCATGTACATAATTATGGGGGTTATATTTGAAACGGATTTCATTGGTTGTTCTCTTCTGGCGGGAAATGTTAATTTATTCGTGTAAGGCTAGACAGACGAACACTGGACATTAAACGGATTGGTTGTACGAGAACGAAATGAAAGAACTGACAATAATGTCCACACATTGATGGTGTTTCTTATTTAGGAATAGAAATAGTTGTTTATGCAATCACCTGATATAAACGTTATACAAATTAACATGGAAAGGATATCCCAAAACAAGCAAAAACATTTGTCAGTGAGCTTAGCTCACATCGTGTCTAGTGTCCCCGGACAACTGAAATAAGATAATTATCCAGATGCAAGGATCACCAAGAGTTGTTGATAAAAGGACACTGAATTTGTTTATCTGCACAATGTATATATATACTATAAGATATATAGGTGAATATTGTCCTCATGATTTGTGTTAAGGGATCAAATAAGTACACATAAGTGAGTTAGGTGAGAGGTGATTGTTCGTTTTGTTGATATTGCTGGAATTGTTGACCATCACTGTTTAAACTTTCTGTTCATAACTTATTAGTTTTCTAGATATAGAGGTCACCAAGGGAAGGATATTCAGTTGTTTGTACACTATACCTGAAGTTAAGGATGAAGACTATTATATGATACAGAGGTCACCAAGGGAATGATATTCAGTTGTTTGTACACTATACCTGAAGTTAAGGATGAAGACTATTATATGAAAACATGACAAAAGATAAATCAACCTAATTAGAATTAGATGATTGTTGTATCTCTTTTTTATTTATTTTTTCGTAATACACTAATGTGCTATCACCAGATAAAACATTAAGATACAACAAACCTCTAAGTTTACTTAGATTGAGCGTAAATGATGTTGATACTGCCATCGGTGAAACACCATATCCCACTCCTCAATGGAATTAACTATAAAAACTACAAAACGTGACGCTATACATCGTCAGAAACACACAGCGGATCACGCTCTGAAACTCTCCACTCATCAATCAATGGAGAGTATCGGAGTCTTGTCAGTCGTGAGTTGTCGACGATGGAGTATCGGGTGAAATATGTGGACTTTTCATTAGATTTAAATGAACAACAGCAAAATCTGAGAAGTAACAAGTATATTCCATCAGCAATCTGATTAAATGAATAGTTTAATGAATCTATTTATTTAGTTTTTACGATAAACTATTAATTACTAGTAGGTTGATTCATGTGCAGTATATTGAACCAAGAAAGGTTAGAATATGCCATAGTGGTAATCAAATTGTTGGTAGGCTTACCTTACACAAAAACGAGAGGGAACTCGACTCTAATATTGGTCGTAAGAAAGAACCCCGGACTTTTTACATGAAAGTAACTTACGATTCCAGTTCGACAGATTTTAAATTTATATTAACTAATTTTCCTATGGAAACAAGTTGTGTTTGGTTGGGATTCTACCGGAACAGGGATTGATGAATTGTAATTAAAAGTATTCAGAAAATAATAAAATAAAAATTCATCTCATACAGTATTGTTATATTGGTTAGTTACATGTCACAATTTATATGAAAAACACCTCCTTATTATAGAATGTTATTACATGATTAATAAAATAGATAAAACTGAATATTTTTGTATTTTAAAGACAATCTATAGTCTTCAAACATTCATAAAAATGTGTTTTTACCTGATGATAAAGTCAACATTGCAATTTAACGATCTTGCAAGTAAGACATTATTTTTCGTGAAGATACCCAGGGCTACGCTAAATAAATGTATATTTTTAAAAATCGGGCGGTACGAATTGGTGACGACCCGATTAAAATAAAAGTAAAAACATTGAAAATAACATACAGAAAGTTTCAGGTGTGTGTTCGGAGGGTACATTAAAATCAAATTGGTGAAGATCTGACCGCCGTCTTAAAATGTGTTTAAAGGGAAACTCAAGAGACGTTTCTAAGTACCGGCCCCTGTTATATGTCCCAGATATTGGATATGAATTCATTATTTATTTATTATTAACCAGTAGGTTATATTATGAATACTACAGACTAGTTTGTATTTATACAGCAAGAACATTATTTTGCTCCAAAATGCTTTGCCGGTCTATTATGGCTTTTAAGGCCATAATGGACCGGCAAAAACCATAATGGTCTGGTAAAAGCCATAATGGACTGGTAAAAGCCATAATGGACCGGTCCAGCATGGCCTTCTTCAAAAAGAATGAAGATTACTTAAAAAATTTCACAAAATTTCAGTTTTCATAAAATTTTCAAAAAGTTTCAAAAATTTCAGTTTTCATAAAATTTCAATTTTCATAAAATTTCAAAATTTTAATATTTAAATGATAATATTGAAAAATGATAAAACAATTATAGTCTACAATTTCGGTCAATACTATGGCCTTCAAAAAGAATGAAGATTACCTAAAATTGAAATTGACTGGTTAATAAAAGTATTAATAAATGGGTGTTTTCATAATGGACTGGTTATATGTATTTATTATGACTAACCTTGGACATATAACCGGTTCATTAAGAAAACACCCATTTATTAATTATATAATAGTTACTTATGTATAGGGCATTATCGTGATTTATAGACTGCCCAAGGGACAGTAGTATTGACAGAAACATTGATAATGCCTGAGCCGCAGGCGAGGGCATTATCAGTGTTGAAGTCAATACTACTGTTCCAAGGGCAGTCTATAAATCACGATAATGCCCTATACATAAGTAACTATTATTTTTATTTCATTGAAGGAAATAAGACTTTATAAATAATTTTGCTCATTTTGGTACAGTGACAACTGTACGATCTCCGTTGCGTTTTAAAAAGGGGACGCAACTCTAAAACGTCGAGCGGTCATTAACATGATAATGCCCGAGGGCATTATCATGTTAATGACTGGTAGATTTCTTTAACGCAGATTAATGCATGACACATGACCATGTCTACACCAATGAAAAAGTGGAATTGAGAACTGATATGAAATAATATAGTATTAATAAATGGGTGTTTCCATAATGGACCAGTTATGTGTCCAAGGTTAGTCATAATGGCCCAAGGAAGGTTGTATTGGCCAGAGGCAACGCCGAGGGCCAATACAACCTTCCGAGGGCTATTATGACTTAACCGAGGACATATAACCGGTCCATTATGAAAACACCCATTTCTTAATACATTTATTAACCAGTCAATTTCAATTTTAGGTAATCTTCATTCTTTTTGAAGAAGGCCGAAATGGTAGGCTATAATTGTTTTATCATTTTTCAATATTATTATTTAAATATTAAAATTTTGAAATTTATGAAAACTGAAATATTTGAAACTTTTTGAAAATTTTATGATTTTGAAATTTTGTTGAAAATTTTGAAATTTGTGAAATATTGAATTTTTTTTGAAAATTTTGTACTTTCAAATTTTTTAATTTTTTTTTATTGATTTTAGAATTTTGAAATATTATGAAATTTTCGAAATTTTTAGTTAATCTTCATTCTTTTTTATGGCTTTTACCCGGTCCATTATGGCTTTTACCGGTCCATTATGGCCTTAAAAGCCATAATAGACCGGCAAAGCATTTTGGAGCAAAATAACGTTCTTGCTGTATCAATACAAACCAGTCTGTTGTATTCATAATATAGCCTACTGGTTAATAATATAGTAGTATATGACAGGGTGTGAAAGTGCCACGTGTACTTTTCAACATTTGTGTTTGCGAACAAAAGCTGATTTTTTGTGTGTAGAGTTTTAATTTTCATTTTCTATTGGTTTGGTATGGTGCGGCGAAAATTAACTATACCAGAAAGGTGGCAAGCTGTTGGCATGCATAACGGTGGTTTTAGCCATAGAAGGGTGGCAGACCACTTCAGGGTTAACCATTCCATCATTGTACGACTGATGCAGCGTTTTCGTCAAACGGGGAATGTTACTGACCATCCACGTTCTTGATGGTAATCTGACAGGCCAAAAATACCGTGACAATGTGCTCGCTCCACGCGTAGTCCCCCACTTCGACAATCATGCGTTGGCTGACAGGCCAATGTGCATGGACAACAACGCTAGGCCACATAGAGCCCGAATTGTATGTAACATTTTTTACAGCAAGAGGCTGTTCAGACAATTCCGTGGCCTGCGATGTCGCCAGACATGAACCCTATAGAGCATGTATGGGACTTTATTGGCCGAAAAATTAACCAACGCAATCCAAAATGTCAAAATATTGACGAATTAAGAACTGCTATCTTACAGGAGTGGCAACAGTTCCCCCAAGAACGGCTTAGGCGTCGTGTGCGAAGCATGACAAGGCGTGTTACAGAACTTCACAATAAACGCGGTGGATATACTCGTTATTGATTGTTATGCCTTACACATACGCACAATAGATGCATTTAAAAGTTCTTAAAATCTGAAGACTCTGCATTTTAATGCAATGTTAAAAACTTCCATCAAAGACAAACTGGTTTTACGTTTTTCCAGCGCCTGTTTTGAACCCCATTTTTGCCACGTCATAGTCACGTCTTTCAGGATGATAAATACTTCGTAGATTGGTAATTTTAGAGCCCTTGGTGTAGTCTTTTAAGAAGTGTAAGAAAAATGGTGATATCTATTTTATTGTTTTAACAGTATTGATGTAAAAAAATATATCGATAAAAATATAGGGTGGTGCTTAACTTTTGTCGGTGTGTATATATTGTAATATGATGTCAGTGAATTGAGTGTGTATCATTATTATACCGAGAGGGGGGTATTTAATTACACTGTTAATACAACAGCAGCACACTGCAGTCTAATTAAAATAATATGTTTGGTGTATGTACTTTTATTCCGGCGTGTAGAATTTCCGGTAAGGGTTAGGGTTAGCATGGAAAAAAATAACCTAGCGCAATAATTCCTCTGGAAATTATACACTAGTGTAACTTGTCCTCTGGAAAGAATACACTGGTGGAAAGAACATACTGTTACAATGTATCGCCAAAAAATCAATAACAAACACACATGATACAACAAAAAACTAATTTTAACTAGATGTTTGTAATTGTTAATAATTAGTAAGGTACAAATTAGTGATAGTACTTACATATACATGTTGTGTTCATGTACTTTTTTGTTTACAAAAAATCTGGCCACATGACCTTGTTTTGAAACACAGTGATTTGAATTGATTTGTATATACTGAGCCGAAAAAGAAACGTCGTTTGCAAAAAAAAATAAAAAAAATCTAAATACAATATTTATGATTTTGTTTGTTTGGAACAGGTAAATCGTATTTATAATGAATCTCGATTACATGTTTTTAAAACGTTTTATATTTGTCAGCGTACTTTAACTTTGGCAAATATATTGCCTCTCGAAAGGGTAGTGGAACGCTTTTTAAAAGCACGGAATGATAAAAGTGAAAAGCTTGTACAAATACATATATATATATATGTATAACTGAACAGAAATTCACAGGTTGTCAGAACTCCTTTGAACGCTAGACGAATGCAACGACTCAGTCTTGAGCAACAAGGACAATCTATTGACATATTGAATACTGAACAACGACCTCAGCTTTTTGCACAAGTATGTACGCACCACCCAACGACTACGGGAACGCTATTTCGCCAAACAGTACCACTTACCGAGCTCGTAGTGGTCGTCCTAGGGTTATGACGACACGTCAGGATAGCTACATCCTTCGACAGCATATTAATAATCGATTAACTAATGCCACGCAAACAGTACGACACATTTTTCAACCATCAGAGACTAACTAGTGATGACACTGTAAGACGTCGATTGATCGCCAACATTAGATGTCGTCGTCCGTCCAGAGGATCAATCCTCACACTAGACGTTCTTGACGGGTGTCACTAATGGAGCAGGAACTACCTGCCATTCCGGAGCACCTGAGTTCACCCACGGTTTTAAGTGGGGTTCGTGTTACTTGATCTTTAGTTTTACGTGTATGTTTTGTAAATAGTTGTTTGTCCTGTTGTCTGTTCTCCTTTGGCCATTGTGTTGTCTGGTCTTCTTCGATTTACGAATTCTGATTACCCCTTTGGTATCTTCAAATTCTTGACGATACAGTGGACTATGCAATATCAAAACTGACTTCATCAGTAGTGGAGGAATATCATCTTCTCAGATTAAAGTCGATATAGAATTTCCAGCGCAGATGGCGGGACAAGGTTCTGATGAAGAGGTGGTGAATGCTATTCTGATGCATCCATCATAGAAAGAGACAGAGACTCACGAGGGACCAAATATAGTGGTGTGGAGTGGAATCGGTCTAAGCCTCAAATTTGGACCTGTCAACTTTCAGAATATAGACACAATCAGAGGTAATGGGGTTATGGGTGTTCGCTACATAGAACAAGTTCTGAGGCCAATGGAGGATATACAAGATACTGGCTTTCGTGCCTCATGTCTTCTAAATCTGTGAAGTATTGTTGACAAAAGTATTAAAAAAAAACATTTTAGAAACTTATGTTTAGAAATCTGCTTGAAATGACTTTAAGGGCAGTCGTGGCCGTGATCTTATAGCAGTTGAATTTACAACTTCCTATGCAATCAGTGTCTATCACCACTGATGTTGTGAGTTCGAATCTCGATCAGGGCGAGGTGTACAACATTATGTGATAAAGTTTGTCAGTGACTTGCGACAGGTCGGTGGTTTTGTCCGGGTACTCCGGTTTCCTCCACCAATAAAACTGACCGCCACGATATAAATGAAATATTGTTGAGAGTGGCGTTAACACCTTCAAACGAACAACATGAAATGACTTTATATTTATCATTAAACTTGTAGCAAAATAAAACTGTTTGATACTTTAATTTGTGCGACATTTCTTTTGCGGTTCAGTATTTATACATATATGTTTTGCCGCATTACATTATGTCATGTGTTGTGTAAACATTTGTTCTCTTCTAAAATATATTGCCCTCATGCACATATTTATATCAGAGGTTATTTAAGCCTCGTTTCTTATACAAAAATCGTGACCCTGATCCAAAGATAGGTGGTAGCTCTTTAAATAAAAAAAAAATGATTGTTTTAATAGTTCAGAAAAACCAACTATATGGCACACAGTTTCGGATTAATATTTTTCTATTAAAACAAGTGTTGCCTGAGGGCAAGTGTGGACACAGAAATGTGCTGTCCAAAAGGCAAGTGTGGATGTCAATATTTCATATTATTTAACTTAAAAAAAAAATACACTATGCAGAAAACTACAGAGTGAGCAACACGAACCCCACTAAAGATTATGGATGTGCTCAGATCTATGGTTTAATTCCAGGACCTGCTTATTGAATTCTAAAGAAGATATTGTGTTTTAATTAAAACGTAGATATCAAATTGAGTGCGCACGAGACGTTTCTGGAATAATCGTCATCAAGTACGCTCAAAATTTTCAGAATACAGTCCAATGAAAGGTCACACTTCCCCCCTAAAAATCCATTTTCAATTAAATCGATTTCATTGTTTTTTGTTTTTGCTTGTTTGTTTGTTTAGTTTTTTTTTATGTATAATAAAATTCACCTCCTTTTTTCCCTTTTTTTTCTTGTTTAAATCAATGATCAACAATATTCCAGAATCAAACAAATGAATAAATATAACATAGCATCTTTCCTTTACATTGTCAAGATTCTATATTTATTAACTATTGACCTGAGTAACCTTGCTAAACCATGCAGTGTGTTTTAAATCGGTCATCCAATCAGGACGCTCATTATTGTCCAAGATAAGAAATCGGAGATATTTCGTCATAAAACTTCACACATGGTTTTGTCTATCATATTTCTTGAAGACAAACATAAACTTGTATTGCATTTATCAATATTTTATGAGTACCAACAGTTTTTTCAACACCGTATCTGTTCACGTGACTACACATGCTACTCACAATGACCCGTGACCCAGATTAGCAGGTATCAGGAATCTTTTCTGTATATGGTATATAAATATGAAAATATAGATCTAATAAAATGCAGATATCTCTGTAAAAATATATTTATACATCACTATTAAAAATAGAGGTATAATATATTTTCTTATAGATATATCTTTATTTGATCGATTTTATTTCAAACAAGGACATCTGTATTTGCAGCTAATAGAGATAACTAGCATTTTATTACATATATTTATCAATATTACAGTATCAACATTACAGATATCTTTATTTTAATGCAGGTATTTGTAATTTGATTAGAGAAAAATATCTTTTAGCTGTAGCTGTAAATTTAATATAGATATCTTTGACTATAAGATTAAAAGCCCAAAACTTCTTGTCATAAAACTAACGTCAAAAGCTATTGTCAACAATGTATAAATAAAGTACACTGTATCTATTAGGCCATACAAAGTTAATTTCTTGGTTCTCAGGCCCGCCCGCATGTGGAAATTCGTCGCCGCATTGTCGATTTTTTTGCAAAAATAGTAAAAAAAAAAAATTAAATGCGGTAGCGCTGTCCGTACGAAAAAAACAACCGCATCCGTTTTTCTCTTATATCGCGTGGTCGGTGAAACGCTTTAAACGCATCATGCTTAAATGAGATTTAAAGCATCGTTATGACAATGTATAAATAAAAAACGTGTTTCCGTTTGACATTTAGACAAAATGTCAATCGTTTCTGTGCAAATTCGGCACAAATGTTTGCCAGTTTTACCAGGAAACATAATAGGGGGCTTCTCCGAAGCTTGTACCTTATTGGAATTGTTTACGGAGATAAAAAATGGTACGTTGGGACCAGCGGATTGGACGTTTCCATAAAAAATTAACCACTTGTGATGTTTCTGCTACCATCGGAAGAAATAAAATTGAAATTTTCAATAAAGTAATGAAAAGATTTATACATTGCCATATTTTTCACAAAAAAAAAGAAGAAAAAATGCCTCCCTCATCACTTTTTACAGCAGTAAAAGGATAAAAAAAAATGCCGCCCCCCCTCATCAATTTTGACAAAAAAGGGCCTGAGAACCAAGTATTTAACTTTGCATGGCCTTAGATAGTTTTTATTATGTGGGAAGAGGTAGGTGATCAAAATGAGGAAACCAAATATAACAATTAGCTGTTGATTTCCTTTTTTTTTATATTTATAATATATTATATTTTCATTGCCTTATATACATGTGTTAAGAAAAGTTTGAAGGTACCAAAGGGGTAATCAGAAGACAGTAATAGAAGAAAGATTGACCATACAATGTCAAAAGACCCACCGTGTTTCTCTTGTTACAACACCGGTGATACGTCATGAATGAGGAAAGGACCGGATTGTGGTTACGACAAGCGGAACATATCCGTCGTTATTTACCACACTGACTATATATAGAGAATGTACGTCGGGTTTAACCCCAACTAGAATACGCGCCTGACCACGTTCTTGAATTTCATTACTTTCTGAAATTATAAAAGGAAAAATGTTATTCAATGGTACTTCCCATACAAAAAATTGAAAATCGATTCAAATGATTTTCACGTTTTGAGTTGCAGAATAATGGTCATTTGTTTCAGCAAACTCAGTGTCCTTCGAATTATCTTTAGTATTACTCTATGGAATAGTTTGACATTTTGAAATAATGTTAGAAATGACAAGTTCAGTTTGAATAGTGTCTCTGCCATTGACAAGAATGGGTGTAAGTTATACTGATCATCATCAACGTCTTCTCTAAATACGGATAGCTAGTACCGCTCATTAGAAGAAAGAAACGATGATGAGAAATGCGTTTCAGTCTGTATTAAAATTTTTCGTTTCCAACAATCCATTGACAAAGGAACCGAATATTACAACGGGAATGTAAAGTGTTTACTCCAAAAAGCATTGTGCCGAACTGTACTTTACAGAGAACAAAGAGAAGTAGAGTGTCTCGAAAAATGAAGAGAAAATGTTCAAGTACTTCCCAGCCAATTCTATATGCACGAAAATCGACGTCTTTGACGATCTCATTCATCAATACAAAACCACCAAACACTGGTCCACCAAGATGGCACCTACAGTAGGAGGTCAGAAAGAGCTATACTGGTATCTATAAGGAATAACACCTCTCGTGCAGGAACCTCTTTTTCGTGTTGATCGAAGGTAAAGCTCGTATCACAAAGAAGAAGAAATCGTTCGAAAAGGGTTACACCCTCAGATGTACCGTAGATGACCAAATCTTCCACCAATCCCTGCTTAGGATTGAACATACAACCAACGGTCTATCGTGTCAAGGTTTTCAACAAAGGGAACATTCAAGTATAATTTTATGACCACGAACTCCAAAAGACCGAACAACACATGTTTTGTACAGATGGTAAGATGGGGAACCAAATTCGATGTGAATGAAATGGAAGGATTATCTCGCCTCTTCATACGTGAACCAACCAGACGGACATGCAATTTGAACTTTGTCTTTTAGTTTTGGTTTTGCATAATCATGACTGAAAATGTACTGTAGAACATGAATACTAACCTGGTTATCAATCATTTTATCGTCCAATATCCTTATTAACTGGTTCACCATCGTCTTGTGGAAGTGACAGTTTGCGTATGTGTTACTTTTGCATCTCTAGATAACTGTTCATCAATACAAAACCACCAAACCCATGTCCATTAAGATGACACATGCCATCGGAGTTCAGAAAGAGCATTAGTGGAGACACATTCTGACTTGTTTGTTTAGTTCTTTTCGAACGTTATCACCCTTTTTTCGAATACTTTGGTGGATTAAGAAATAAATCATGGCAGCCATTGTGTTATATTCATTTAACCATGGGCTGGGCCTTTATAATCGAATTTAATCCCGAGCGATAGCGAGTGGTTAAATTAACGATTATAAAGGCCCAGCCCATGGTTAAATGAATATAACATAATGGCTACCATGGATTATTTCGATTCTAATAGGACAAATACGGTAATTTACTTGCAAAACGCCGCCTATACACACAGCAATGTATTTGGCTGTTCCGGTACCCTCCCGAACATAAAGATACGATTTCTGTCATTTCTAGATACGATTTCTGTCATTTGAGATTACTAAATGTTGTCATTCATGAACATCAATTCAAAAGAAAGGGAAAATACTACAAATCCCACTTCGACAAGGAGGCGTACACGAAGCCAAAAAAACGTCAGGATCTCTATGTTCTAAACTGGAAGTCTTCATATGATGTCATGTTGTTTACGTGCCAAAATTGTCAACAACATTTCGCGGAATTTTAATTTTCTACGGTATATGTATAACGTACACCATTTCGCGGGAGGGTACACGGAATAGCCGAATTGACAACATTACCGCGTTTGCGCTAAAAGTGTTGTTGTTGAGTATTATATAAATTAACGATAACACGGCGTCATATTAGAATTCATCATATTCACTCTTTTTTGTATTTCCATCCATATTCGATTACACTCCGATTTGAAAGTTTCAGCTTAAGCCATGCTGTCTTTCATGTAAAAGCATCAACAGAGCGGTTTTGGGGGGGGGGGTGCCCATGATAGTGATTCGATTATCATTCACATTGATATCCTGAAGTTAATTTTAACTACAATGTATAATCGATCCTTTCTGTCCGAAAAATGAAGGTAACTACATCATCTAACGTCCAACCCCCGATAGCAACTTCAGGACGTACAAGCAAAAGTACCCAAACATCAATGTTCCTCGTATCTGTAATGTGTCTGGTCTGTATTATAATGAATCGCAAGTCCATAGGAGTTGAAGTATAAATTCGTTGACTTGTTCTTGAATCAACACGTCCAATACGTCGTATTCAGTATATTTAGGACAGATCAAAAATTTAGGCTCCAGGTAAACCGACTACAAATTTCAACTTTGTCTACTGTATGTGATCGATGCGTTTGGTGTAGACCTTTGATGGATTTGGTTGTCATGTATCTATCTTTACGACAAAGCATTCAAAGTTGGCTTAGATAGTAAACGGAACTGTCATCGTTGATTATAATTGACAAATATTATTTAGGCTCCCGCTTATGGAAAAGCAGTTTCCACTGGCTTTGTCTCACATATTGCCTCAATATAAGACAGGTTAATCCAAGATGTCCTATTCTCGATTCTCGATCCACTATCATCACCATGGTAAGTTTCTTTTTAATCATTTCTTCCATGAATATAATGTCCACGTTTGTCGGTTGCCTCTGCAGTGAGTGAACAACATAACATTCAAAATGGGAACGTGTCAATGTCGTTGTCCCGTGTAAAACATATACCGGTATTTCTTAAATCACCTTTATGTTTGTTCTTGCATATCTTTACATTCCTTTGTAAAATTCCACCTTTGACCTGATATTTTTTCCTTACACTTGCCTGCCAATGCTAGCGCATTATTTCTGCACTACAGTTTGTATATACATGTCTAGCATTGTCCAACATTTCCATTGATGGATTATCACATATACTTAGTATGCTCCTATGATGTTGACTTCTTACATCATTGGAATCCTCTAATACCTATTGGCGTTATTCTTCTTCAAATTAATGCTGACGTTCAAGAAGACAATGCAATGGCCAAAAAAAAAAGGACAAAAGGACAAACAACGATGTAGAAAACATATACATAGAACTAAAGATCGAGTTACATGAACCGCACTAAAAACCAGGGATAACTCAGGTGCCCCGGAATGGTAAGCAATTCCTGCTCCACTAGTGACACCCGTCGTGTTAATCTAGTTACAAACCCGGTGACAAGTCATGAACGAGAAAAGGACCGGGAAGTGTTTACGACAAGTGGAACATATCTGTGGTAATTTGTGACACGGATATTCCATAACGGTCAACCAAGCCATGGTGTCGACTGTAAAAGTGTCGAAGTGATGACTTCAACTAAACTAAGAGGAACCCTTGGTTCAGTAGCTTCCTTGTTAGCAGCAATCATCTATCAAGGAAATCCTGATAGGAACCACAAGTCTCTCAAGTTTGAGAGTAAATATATATTCGACTATTGAAGCTATATTTTTTATTTATAACACTGATGTCGTTGAGTGGTCGAGGGTGTTGGACATAAAGATAAGCGATTGTTGCTGAAAGGTGAATGTGACATAGAACTTAATCTCCATCATCCCATATAGAATGACTGTGACATAGTATTAAATCTGAAGACACCCAAAGGTGATTGTTACATAGACTTTAACCTGCATACAGCAAAGTGCGAATGACATACCCCTTAACTTACAAACTCCAAAAATGAAAGTGGCATAGCCCTTAATCGGAAGACAGTGTTAGATGATACCTAACCTACAGATACCCAACCTACAAATACCCAACAGTTAATATTATATGATACCTAACCTACAGATACCAACAGTT
>MJUT01032877.1:86582-98387 GCA_002080005.1 Gigantidas platifrons
AACTCGGGTGTCTCGAAGGGTGAGCAGTTCCCCGTTCTTGGTAGGTGCTAGACTATAACATGTACTAAATAAAGTATAAATGTGTTCCAAACCTATCAAAATAAATTAAGAAACTTTCATGACAGTTCTACAGAAAAGGCATTGATCAATATAAATGCCATAAACAAGAAGAACGTAGAAAGTATGCTATAGAATAAAGGTGACAACAAAACTCCGAACACGATCAAAGGGGAACGCCATTTTACAAATCGAAAGGCAAATCCAAGTCACCCAAGAAACAACTGAGGTCAATCCTCATATTCCTGACTAGGTATAGACATCTGAAACAGTGTGTGAAACTGAATATTGCGGTATCATAGACCAATCTCTATTTTACGTAGACCTCACTGTACATTATATTCAGAATTTTGAAAATTTGACACAGACCAGCTTGATTTTACATAGACATTGTCAATAGGTCTACCGCTAATTTTGTACACTGCTGAAACCTTCATTCACATGTAAATCAACAGCCTACATTTTCCATAAATGAGCGCAACATTCTTTTAAAACAATTTAAATAATGTATTTCATATCTCTGTGTTACTACTAATACATATAGACTTGTATGTGATAAAGTTTACCAGTTACTTGTCGGTGGTTCTCTCCGGCTTCCTACACCACTAAAACTGGTCGTCCGATATAGCTGAAAAATTGCTGCAGTGACGTAAAACCCCATTAAACAATATTGTTGATCATTGATTTAAACAAGAAAAAAGGGAAAAAAGGGGGTGAATTTTACAGTTAAATAAATGTTATGTTTCGACAGTTTAAAGAGAAAAATATAAATTTGTTGCGACTAAGGCGTTAAAAATTGAACAAATATCAGTGGTTTTGTAAATGATATTTATTATAAATAGAAAATCTGAATTTATTATTTATTAATTTATTATTAATGGTACAATTTTATATCCCTTGGGGGGGGGGGATTTGAAATCAAAACACAAAAGTTAAATAATATGAAATATTGACATCCACACTTGCCTTTTGGACAGCACATTTCTGTGTCCACGCTTGTAATAAAAAAAAAAAGAATTATATATCTATTAGTGCTATACAATATATGTAATGCATACCACACTTTTAAGAAACCTATTTAATAGTATGTCGCCATTTGAAATCTGTTTTCAGAAAATCAGTTTTCCGAAAATGAAATGATAGTAAAAGTATAAATAGCCTGGTTGTTTAGGTAACGATCAGTACATTCACATAGTTAAGCTTTAATTTGTCATAGGAGATGTCATTAAGACAAACAAGGGTAAGTTATATCTGATAAATTATTATTTAACATATTAAAATGTTTATTGTCAATTGAGTGTGCCTAAATATGGGAATACACATAGACCTAAAATAATTCAGCATCAGAAAATGACTACATGACATTTCATCCCATAACCAAATCGGAATATAACCAAATCGAAATCAGTTTTCAGAAGATCAGTTTTCCGAAAATGAAATGAAAGTAAAAGTAGAAAATACCTGGTTGCTTAGGTAACGATCAATACATTCACAGTGTTATGTTTTGTCATAGGAGATGTCGTTAAGACAAACAAAGGTAAGCTATATCTTATAAATTATTATTTAACATATTAAAATGTTTATTGTCAATTGTAAAATATGGGAATACACATAGACCTAAAATAATTCAGCATCAGAAAATGACATTAATAATTTAGGGTCTATTTATATGTTAACATCAAATGCATAGGGCCTTAGGGGCCAGTAACAATCTGCGGACGAAACGATCCAAATCACTGCAGTACATGTATAATAGTATACATAGGGATCTTCGTCATTTCGTGCGATGTTCGTTATGTGTGAAACATATCTGAAGCAATGATGGCTAATAATTCGCTAACCATATGCATACATTGTAGATACTGCACAAAGACTTGCTCCCGACCACTATTAATTACCGGGCACTGATTTTTTTTTACTGTCAATGATTTTTAAATAGGTAATACATTTACAGTAAAAAACAGAACAGAACATATATTTATTGGTGGGAAATCCATTTATACAAAACCAACATTAAATACAAAACACATCTTTTGTTTATATATACTTTCTTTGTACATGTAGTTATGCTGCCCCATTGTGGGAACTTTCAGGGGCGTAGCTAGAGCTAATCGAAGTATACGCATAATTTCGGCGAGGGGTCAGGGGGCCGCTGAAGGCCCCCAGTGGGTCCAAGGCAAAGCCCTGGTGGGGGGTCCAGGGGGCTTGCTCCTGGATTTTACCAGATTTACATACTTCAGAACTTATTTGCGTGAGTGTGTTTTGTTCTGCCTACAGTTCACTATCTGTGTTTTACGGTCAGGTCGTATGTACAGGAGGTGGAAATAGAAAACACGTATTGAGGATATGACATATAATTCGTTATCTAGACAACATACTTAAATTAAAATGTTGAAGCGTTGACATTCCGGTGCGTAATCTAGACATTCCAGATCTGGAATCGGATAATTTTCAATCTGGTTTAGAAATCATCTAAAACCGAAAAATGGAACGCTATCTTACTTTTAAAGTTTGATTTCATCAAAAAACGCATATTTCGTTTTTAGCTGATTTTTTGTATATGTACGCAATTGCGTTAACGCCCCTGACTTTAATTAACTAAAAACACTTCTATAGTTCTATTTCATATCCAGAAATTTATTGTACTTTTCCTCATAAATATTCATTACATATAAATACGATTTTGATCTCGTGACTGCATTTTCAAGCTGGATGGATTGCACCTCAGATTTCCCAAATAATTGCTTATAACACGGAAATTTATTGCTTCCGTCAACGGCTCAATAATTAACATGTTATTGTTGACTTCCGCAAAGTTTTTCGTCTGCTAAAATACTAGTAATTTTGTTGCTTTCTTTCAAATTTAGCCATTTTTTGAACTTGCATGCTTGCAAAAATGATAATTTTTTATTTATCATGGGAACCTCGAGTTTAGAAGCTAGAAATATAAGGTTTGTGAATAGTAATTTATCCAGAGTTCAGGAATCCAAATTAATTCTGATATATAAAAACTCTTATTTTCCTAAAACAACGCGCGACTAAGCAACCTAGTGCACACACTCCCCGGTATAAATTATACTCATTACCTGAGTTCATTTCCGGTACAGATACAGATATATTATATACAGAATTCCAGCAAGTTAGCCACACAATATATTATTCGTTGGTAAATCTGGTGTCGAACTCCACCAATTTTATGTATTTCAGACATTTTACATAGACTGTTAAGGCCAGTGTAAGGGTTTTCCGTCTTGGATTTTCATACACTCCAGGAACCTCGAATATTTCACGGTTGAATAGAATAGAATAGGAAACTTTATTTTAAGTCCGGTTTACATGTAACATTACAAACATAAGCTCTGTAGGAGGAACTAAATATAGAATTGATTGAATGAGGTTGGCTTATAATACAAAATTCATTTCCCTTGTACAAAAATAAAACAATACATTTGCTGTTTAGTTTTTCAATGCAAACTAGGGTAATAACGGTGAAATTCGGACCTCCGGATAATTCAGACGTTTTCCTTAGATTGCTCTCTATTATACACAATGCAACTGTATTCTATATTGCTACTGTCCATTACATGAAAGATAAAGTCGAAGGTATTCCGAAATGAACCCGTGGCGTTGAGTGATTCTTGAAAAAGCTGAACAAGAAAACATTGCCATACTTGCACTTCCACCTCATACAACACACTTCTTGCAGCCCCTGGACAGATCAGTTTTTGGTCCCTTCAACAAGGCTTATAACAGATATTGCTCTGAATTTTTATAATTATCTAACCATCCCTGTAATTTAGTCAACAAATGGACATTTCCCGGGCTATTTTCTAAAGCATGGGTGACGGCAATGACGAAAGCCTTGTACAGATTTCTTTTTCTAAGCTGTCCGTATTTTTCAGATTCCTGTCCGAAATTTGCAGACACTGTCCGAATTTTTCCTGTATGAAATGTGTCATAATTATTCGTTATACACTCTTAAGCTTCTAGTCTCTAATACCATTCGAAAGTATCAGATTTTTTCATTTGTTAAGGCTGCTTAAACCTTCGGGGGTCTCTGGCTTAACCATAAACGGTAAGCAAATCAACTTCACTGTCCGGATTTTACCGTCTTTACCCTATAGCATGGAATATAAATACTTATAAATACTTATTTTCTCCTATTTGAATGTTAATTGATAGAAACCCTTAACTTATGCATTTTTAGTGTAACAAAAGAAACAATTATGCATTTTAAGAAAAAAAGCTATGTTATCAAATTAATGTTTCTGAAATATGTGAAAAATTGAATTAAAATTTTATTATGTTAATAAAAAAATTTATCTCAGAATATAAATTTTTAATATCAAATATTCAATTTTTAATTTCAGGGGGAAGATAATAATATACAAAATCTATTTTGTGGTATTTAAAAAAGTACATGTTTAATGGGGCTACTCACACATTTTCATTGACAAAAATCTTATGATCTTCATACCAAAACAACACATACAAATAATAGATTTACACATGCATACAATTACTTTATATAATATACAGTTTGTTTTAATATTTTATAAATTTGATAAAAACTCAAGTGGACTATAAATAGTAAATTTAAATGCATATAGTTGTAGTTTGTAATACATTTTGGACTTGGACAGTTTCTATAGATTAAGCAAAGAAACAAAACTAAAAAAAATATATATATAGATAATAAAAAATAAAATGAAAAAATAGTCACATGTTCAAAGGTAAATTGATTTTTCTGATTTCTTTGTAATTTAATTTTTTAGATGTTTTTGAAACAATAATTTAGGTTTGGTCTATGTAAGAAAAGTTTGAAGATACCAAAGGGAGGTAATCAGAATCCGTATGTATCGAAGAAGAACAGACAACACGAAGGCTAAAAGAAAACAAAGACAAAAGGACAAACAACGATCTACAAAACATACACATAAAACTAAAAATCGAGTAACACTAAAAACCTAACCCTAAAGTAGGATTGATAGGAAGACAATAACAAATTCAAAGTATGGATATGTTTCAAATAGGTCAGCAATGCCCACGATTCATTCAAAAGTGAAAAACATCCGACACATATGGTAAAATATTTGCTCATCTTAAAGTAGATAAAAGTGAGTGAGTGATTGTTGTTTAACGCCAATTCAGCAATTTTTCAGCTATATCATGGCGAGAACAAGTTACATTCCATGAAATGATGATGATATCCACTTTTCACTAGACCAACACGCTGAGTTGGAATTTTATAATGAAACAACAGTCCACGGGTAGACATGTAGCTCTTATTGGAACACATTATTCTGATTCCGTGCCAACCAGTCTTTGTTCTTACTCCTAGCATAGCGTCGCCATGTGAACGGATATTTGCAATAGTAAAACCGACGATTTACGGCGACAACACTTCACATGCAATATGGTTATTCCCATTCTAATGAAAGTTTCCAACAATAACATTTGTTTTCAATTATCGACTGTTATTAATCAATTTCATTGCGCCTTTTCACATTGCATATCTGCCAAAATAGTTTCATAATTACAAAACTTTTCAATCAGAAATCAAATGCTTAATAAAATATTGAATGATCTGAATGTAATCAAATAACCAAAAATATCAACTCGAACATTTTATTTTGCTTAAATAATAATTTTAATGTGTGTCACTGCAAATCAATATCATGACACACTTTCAAACAAGGTAAAACGTAAACTGTACCATGTCCAGTAAATGCATTTGACCAATTAAATTGCTTGTTGCTTAACCAATTGCATTATATATAATTTTATTTTATTTAATTGTAGATTGTTTCTAAATCTAGGGAGTATTTAAAATTATAATGAAACAGTAAACAATCCGGGAGCTGTTACAGACCCACATACAAGTAATTATGGCTCAACATAGTCATGCAAAGAAACGACCTTTACATGGACATACAGAAGAAGAAATGTCTAGACATCAACAGTTATCGGGGAGGTCGAAGAAACCAAAATTGGAACTACAATATGAGGGTACATCTTTAAATATTAATTTGTCTGCATGAAAATATGATAATTACATAGGCTTATGGATTATGGTGTTAAACGCCACTTTCAAAAATATACGTCAGTTATATTGTGGAGGTCAGTTTTATTGGTCAAGGAAACAGGAGTACCATGAGAAAACAACCTGCTTTTTACATAGGAAATAACTTGGATTATATGCAAGTATACTACAAATGATTAGTGATTACTTGTGGTTGTAAGTTAGTACTTGTGATTGTTAGTGATTACTTTTGAGGATTAATGATTACTTGTGTTGCTTAATGATTACTGGTGGTGATAAGTGATAACTTGCATTGAATAATGATTTCTTGTGTTTATTAGTGATTACTTGTGTTGAATTTGATTAATGAATACTTGTGATGGTTAGTGATTACTTGCATTGATTAATTATTTCTAATGGTGGTCAATGATTACTTGTATTGATTATTGATTAATGATTTCTTGTGATGGTGAATGATTACCAGTGATGGCAAATGATTACTTGTGTTGATTAATGATTACTTGTGGTTATGAGTGATTACTTGTATTTATTAATTATCAGTTGTGGTGATTAGTTATTACTTCTATTGATTAATCACTAGTTGCAATGGTTAATGATTATTTGGGTTGATTAATGATAAATTGTGATAGATAGTGATTACTTGTGATGGTTAGTGATTATGTGTGATGGTTAGTGATTACTTGTGATGGCTAGTGATTACTTGTGATGGATAGTGGTTACTTGTGATGGCAAGTGATTACTTGTGATGGCTAGTGATTACGTGTGATGGTTAGTGATTACTTGTGATGATTAGTGATTACTTGTGATAGTTAGTGATTACTTGTGATGGCTAGGATTACTTGTGATCGATGGTTAGTAATTACTTGTGATGGTTAGTGATTACTTGTGATGGTTAGTGATTACTTGTGATGGTAAGGAATTACTTGTGATTATTAGTGATTATTAGTGATTACTTGTGATGGCTAGTGATTACTTGTGATGGCTAGTGATTACTTGTTATGGGTAGTGATTAATTGTGATGGTTAGTGATTACTTGTGATGGTTAGTGATTACTTGTGATGGCTAGGGTTTACTTGTGATGGTTAGGGATTACTTGTGATGGTTAAGGATTACTTTTGATGGTTAGTGATTACTTGTGATGGTTAGTGATGGCTAGTAATTACTTGTGATGGCTAGTGATTACTTGTGTTGGTTAGTGATTACTTGTGATGGTTAGTGATTACTTGTGATGGTTAATGATTACTTGTGGTGGTTAGGGGTTACTTGTGATCGCTAGTGATTACTTGTGATTGTTAATGATTACTTGTGATGGTTATTGATTACTTGTGATTGTGAATGATTACTTGTGGTGGTGAGGGGTTACTTGTGATTGTTAATGATTACTTGTGATGGTAAGTGATTACTTGTGATGGCAAGTGATTACTTGTGGTGGTTAGGGATTACTTGTGATGGTTAGTGATTACTTGTGGTGGTTAAGGGTTACTTGTGATGGTTATTGATTACTTGTAATGGTTAGTGATTACTTGTGATGGCTAGTGATTACTTGTGATGGTTAGTGATTACTTGTGATGGTTAGTGATTACTTGTGGTGGTTAGGGGTTACTTGTGATGGTTATTGATTACTTGTGATGGTTAGGGATTGCTTGTGATGTGATGGTTAGAGATTACTTGTGATGTACAATATCATTGTTGCACTTTATTATTATTTTGTATGAAACTTATCAGTGACTTGTGGCAGGTCGGTGGTTTCCTGTAACATTAAAATTGACCGCCACGATATAGCTGAAATATTGTTAAAAGTGGTTTTAAACACCATTACCCTAGCCCTACATTTACATACAGAGACCGTTATATTGAAAGTGTAAGAAACTAACTGTAATGAAAGTTTGAAATTGTAGTGGTTTAGTTATTTAAGGTGCTTAACGCCACTTTCAACAATATTTCAGTTATACTGTGGCAGTCGGTTTTATTGATGGAGGAAACCGGAGTACCTGGAGAAAACCACTGACAAACTTTACATAGTGTTGTATTGAGTACACCTCATGATGAACGGGGTTCAAACTCACATTAGTGGTCATAGGCACTGATTGCACAGGAAGTTGTAAATACAACTACCATGCGATCAAGACAACGTTGGCTCCTTGAAATGGTAACTTTGGTCCCTAAACATATTTATAACCATGGTCAGCGTATTTTTTTCTATTTCAGTTGTATTAATGAACATTGTTAATTGTAATTATTTCTTAGTTGGTGGTTCAAGAGAAACATCTCGTAGCGGTGGATCAAGAGAAACATCCCATAGCGGTGGAACAAGAGGAACATCCCGTAGCGGTGGAAACAGTTTTAAAATGAAGAGACCAACACTACTCCGACAACTACAGACGATTCTTGTCAAATATCCAGATGATTCACAAATTTTACGGGTAAGTACAGTAACACCTGTGTAATCCGAACCCCTTTTGAACTGAAGAATTTGTTCTGTTTAGACAGGTGTTTGGTTTACACAGGTTCAAATTACATGGACATTTAGTAGATGGGACTGTAAAGTCTGTCTGGTTTAGGCAGGTTTCCGGTTTAGAAAGGTTTCATTGTATATTTCCAGGGACAGAAGTTAACTATTTTTTCCCAGTACGCTGGGCTACTGACTTCTAATTTCTAGGGGCTCAGCTAAATTTTTAAGGGCCCAGTTTTATTTTTCAGTCGATGAAAAAGAAAAATCAAAACATTCGGACATGAATGAATAATTAATCATTTTAAAAACCCTTTTAATCAGGTAATACAGGTTTTTTAAATACTTTTAGCCGTATCAATTTTTATCTTCTTATGTCTTCCTCTTTTGTGGAGGTTGTATGCCCTGATAAACTCTAGATCTTATTAAAGAGGAATGGATACGTGAAAAAGGTTTCCAGAGATGTTGAATTAATTTGAATTTCTAATGTTCTATATTTACGTTTTATAGATTTATGAGATGTTTTCATTTTAACCGGAATCTTAGGACTTTATTTTGTGTGACAAAGCACTCTTATCTAAATTATTTACCAATTTACTCTTCAAATAATATTTTTGGTTTTGAAACATATCGCCTTATTGATCGCACATGTTTTATTTAACAAAGTAAACAAAATACAAAAAGATCAATATAGTACGCCTTTATAAATGTTCCATGTGTGACTAAATAGGGAAATTCTATGACTGAAAATGTAAAATGGTTTTAAAGGAATTGTTTATATTGAGAGTCAATGAAGCTGATTCTGGTTAGCATTACAAAATGTACACTAACATAGGGATTTATGATACACTTTATGTATTCATCTAATTAATTTTAGTAGGCATTTAGGGGCCCGGGTGGCTCAATGAGTTAGGTCGTTGGATCTAACAACTCATACAAGCCTATCACCAATACGGCGTGGGTTCGTGCCCGGCTTTGTAAATTACAAAAAAAGGTGGAATCGACTCTCAGCCGCAAGTGATAAAGTTTAACAGTTGCTTGCCGATGGTCTGTGGTACTCTGGCTTCCTCCACCACTAAAACTGATCACCATGATATAGCTGAAATATTGTTGAAAGTGACGTTAAAACACCAAATATCAAATCAAAATCATTAATAGGCATTTGTTAAATAGTTTATTTTAAATTGATTACAAATTTTATGTTATATTCGCTCTAGAAAATTTCTAAGCGTATTATAAAATTTGTCTTTAGAATTCACTATCTTGATAGACATAATTATGTTAATCTTTTAAAATTGTACTTTTCCAAATGAAATATATATATATATAATTATATCCAAGCCATTATGTACATTTTTTTTTATATTTACATGTAGTTATTAATCTTAAATAACGGTTAAATTAATTGTGTAAATTTTATAATGTCTTGATCGAGTGGTTGTAAATACCCGTTACATACATAGTGTGTTGGTACAAGACTTTGTATCAGGTCGGGCCTCTTGTGTGAACCAGTATCACTGCGAGTTGGGATAGCGACGAGTTGTGATGTGGTTAGTTTATGCAACAGGCAAGACCTGATATAAAGTCTTGTACCAACACACTATGTATGTAATAAGTTTATCTAACATTTCAATAAAAATGAATTTTAAACAAATAACAAGGTTAAAGTAAAATTTAAACAATATTCTGAGGGAGACTATATTTCATGCATGACGTCATGCTATTTTGTCATTCATTCAACGATGCCACATTACTGTGTTATCTCTCACGTTGCAATGATATGATGTCATGACTAAGTAGTTTGCCAGAGAACGTCTCGTGCAACGTCTCACCATTCTTTTATCACCAGCATGGTGATACAACATATTGTATCAGACAGGCGACTTTTGTTAATTTCAAAGAAAAACATACATAATGTTAGATAAATAACGTTATTGTGCAGTTTTACATTTGATGAATAACTATTGAAATTTATACAGTCTAACCTGTATTAAGAGGTCACCATTGGCACAAAGAAAATGTGGTCTTTTAAGGCAGGTGACCTCCTAAATCAGGCTCCATTTATATGAACATTTCTATGACAGGACAAGAAAAAGGTGACCTTTTAATGCAGGTTAGTGCTTATTAGAAGTGACCACATGGTCAGGTTTGACTGTTTGTCATTTTAACATTTTGATTAAACATTCATAGGTATCTTGTGTCATTTCTGTCCCCAGTATCTATAGAAACATTATGTTTTGATACCTAACACATGTATATTGAGGGCCCGGGTGGCTCAATGAGTTAGGTAGTTGGATTACCTAACAACTCATACAAGCCTATCACCAATACGGTGTGGGTTCTTGCCCAGCTTTGTAAATTACAAAAAGGGTGCACTCGATTCGCAGCCTCAAGTGATAAAGTTTACCAGTTGTTTGCCCATGGTCAGTGGTTCTCTCCGGGTACTCCGGCTTCTTCCACCACTAAAACTGATTGCCATGATCTAGCTGAAATATTGCTGAAAGTGGCGTTAAGCACAATAAATCAAATCAAATAATGTATATTGTTTTCAAAAGGAAATGGTACAAAATGCTGAAGATGCTGGTGCCTCCTGTATGAAGATCTGGAATGAAAGCCGTGCTATTGACCCAGGTGGTACCTCTAACATCAGACACTATTTCAAGGTAGTATTAAAAACGTTGATATAATAAAACAAAATAAGTCTCTAAATTAATCAGTAACAGTGGTTTAAAGGGAATGCTTCCCTCATTTCAAAATATACCAATGTTCAGAACAAGGAATAAATATAAGACAGCAGTAAAATATACCAATGTTCAGAACAAGGAATAAATATAAGACAGCAGTAAAATCATTGCCACTTACACATGAACACTTGAGGACAAAATTCAGTAGTAATATATAGATAGGAGTATGATGGTCAATAGAATGCTTGTGATCAGGCCCAGTGAGGGAGTGGGGGGGGGTGGCATCCCTGGGCCCATGAGGTTAGGGGGCCCACAAGCCAAACGAGGGGAAATAAACGAGGGTGTACCTTGAGCAAGGCAGGCAAAATAAAATGTGTGCTTTCGTGAATATGTGTGTGACAATATCGTGGTACCTCTAACATCAGACACTATTTCAAGGTAGTGTTAAAAACATTGATATAGTAAAACAAAATAAGTCTCTAAATCATTCAATAATAGGGGTCTAAAGGGATTGCTTCCCTCATTTCAAAATATACCAATGTTCAGAACAAGGAATAAATATAAGACAGCAG
>MJUT01032893.1:18129-35674 GCA_002080005.1 Gigantidas platifrons
AATACGGTGTGGGTTCGCGCCCGGCTTTGTAAATTACGAAAACGGTGCACTCGACTCGCAGCCGCAAGTGATAAAGTTTACCAGTTGCTTGCCCAGGGTCGGTGGTTCTCAATGGGTACTTCGGCTTCTTCCACTACTAAAGCTGGTCGCCGTGATATAGCTGAAATATTGGTGAAAGTGGCGTTAAAACACAAAAAATCAATCATTAAATCAATCAATTTAAAATGAAAAAGTAGTTATGCGCACAATATTTCAGCGGCAAGCGACAGCTAACCACACATAAAGCTTTAGTGTAAACATATTTTATCAAAAATCTGATACAATATGCATACGATACATAATACAAAGTATAATTCAAATACACAGTTTTAAGTGGGATTCGAGTTACTCGATCTTTAGTTTTATGTGTATGTTTTGTAGATCGTTGGTTGTCCTTTTTCTTTTTGGACACTGTGTTGTCTATCCATCTTCGATTTCCAGATTCTAATTACCCCTTTGGTATCTTCAAACTCTTTTTAAAAGGATTCGGAAACAAGACAAAATCCGTTTCTGTACAGTTCTAAAGTGTGTGAATGAAGCAATTCAACTATAGGGCACAGATGATCCTGCCAGCATCAATTATGTAATAGATAATAGATGTAACTTGTATTCAGGTTACTGTGCTTCCGAATAAAGATTTTCAAAGGCTCAAGAAAGGTGGACATTAAAACGAAAATATACTTATATCCTAGAAATATAATATATTAGATAATTTGGTATATGACTTTTTTATTGACATTGCTTAGTGCATGGATTAGATACAAAATACCACTTACAATTATTGTCACGTATAGTGTGCATGTTATAACAGACAATTAGCTTAACTTGCGTGAGAAACATCAACAGCCATCAAATTATAAAAACATTTTAAGACTTTGTTTACCTCTAGTGAGCAGAGCTTAAAGGGTTTCTCGTTCTAGAGCAATTTCCGATTAATGTTTGAAATATCCTGTGAATCATTATGACTGTTGTCAGTTTAAATAATATATCATACTAACATGATACATAACTTTTTTTGTCAGATATTCACTGTTTAGTCAAGTCAACAAGTGATCTGTAAATTCAAACATGCGGCAGAAGCATGAATTTTAGCTTTATAATATCTTATATCTTTACACAATTATGTCATGTATGCCGGCTTATAGAAACAAAAGAGTAATCAGAAATCGTAAATCGAGGAACAGACAAAACACAAAAAAGACAAAGAATTGTTGGCAACACTATATAGAAAACAAAATCACAAATTGAGCAACGCGAACTTTACTAAGAACCGGGGTGACTCAGTGATCAGTTCTTACCTACAATTGGCAACTGTCACGGTAATCATGTTAAAAATCCGGTGTTGAGTAATATTTGGTTATAAGCCATGAAAGAGGAAAAAGACGGGATTCTTACTACGACAAGAGCAATATATCAACAGTCATCCGAGACACAGATATTCATTGTCGGTGAACTAGTTTATAATGCTGTCGAAGTGATTACTTCTACTTTAACAGTAGGAACACAGTGGTTTCCTTATTAGCAGCAACCCTCTGTCAAGAAAATCTTGACAAGAAAGGTCAAATTAACTAAGAGAAATATACATTTGTGTATGAACCACATGTATAAATAACTAGTACTTACCTAGAGTTATGGTTTGTGGAGCAGGAACTGCTTAGATTATTTCCGGAACACTTGAGTTCATCTCCATGGTATGGTTCGTGTTGCTCAAACTTTAGTTTTCTGTGTAGTGTTTTGTAAATCAATGCTTTTATTTTTATTTATCATTTTCCATTTCACTATTGCATTGTCGGTTCCTGGTGAACACTTTGGTATATTCAGTTTTTTCTTTCACAGTTGCATGGCTCTCAAAGAAGCACCTGTCGGTTATGGAGGAAGAACCAATGCACAAATCACACTAACAAGTGTTAAATATTCGCATACTATCAAATATCTCCTGTTGAGAAACCCGAAGGTGCAATGAAGAATGGAAAATCCAGAGACACTGACTACATTGCAAACATAAAACACATGGCGGAGTCGACAAACAAAACAAAAAACACAACACAACACAGAAAGCTAAAAAGATGCGCAACACGCGACGGACCCCAACAAAAACCGAGGGCGAACCAGTGTGCTCGGAAATGGTAAACAGTTCCTGCCTCTGATAAGATAACCGTCATTTAAGGCATACAAAGATTCTATACAATGCAATAACAAATTAATGATACCACTGAAGACAGGGAATAATAATATTCATTTTTCTTATTGCTCTCGGACATGCTACTCTAGGAAATCAGTTTCCGAGTCGTAATGTAAACAAAGGTAAACAGTGATTCATAATGACGATCGATCGTGCCCAAGAAACAACTAATTAGCCTTTCGTGTGTTTATATAATCATATCTATATATTTACCATGTATATTCCTCCCTCGCAAATCGATATGGTAAGTCGTATATAGAGACACATCATTCGATCGAATTACTCATGTTGCTTGTTAAATCTGCCGGGTTGTTTTTTCATACACAAGTCATACCATGTACCAGTGGGTAATTCAAATACATTTTGTACTTAAATTATGAAAAGATCGTTATAAACAGTGATGATAAACAATTCCACGTATAACGTATAATCTTAAAGTAAAACGTGATGCTTGTATATCAATAAGAATAATAAAAATTAAAACAAAAAACGGTTGAAAGTAACAAAAAACATCGCAAATCTCACAGGATGAAATTCTAGAAAATTTATTAGGACCTTCTCATGTTTACAAATAATCAAACTTTACATTTACTATTGAATAAAGATATTAATTTCATTCAAAGACTTTAAACAAGACTCAGATCAAATAATTTCCGTGATTTTTTTTTGTACGCAAAATGATATGTTGAAAGAAAGTTTGAGATTACCAAAGAGGTAATCAGAAGCCATAAAGATAGTCCCAGAAAATGAATATTTAGCAAACACGAGCTTGGGAGCAATACAATTAAAGAGCATAAATAGGATAGCTAATATCGGCTAAGATTTCCTATGCTAGAGGGGGGATAACCTTAGTTTTGAAAAAAGTCTTAAAATACAAATTTAGATTCAAATACAATTCAAGAAGTCAAAAAGACAAACGGGGTACATCAATCGTAAATCGATTGTATATGATAATAGATACAGTGTGTACACGATTTAATTCGCGATGGGTGTAATTAATCGTTGTTTATTTAAACTTAAGCGTTGCTTATTGAAATCTAATCGTTTTTTATTGAAATTATTCGTTGTTTATTGAAACTAATCGTTGTTTATTGAAATTTAATTCTTGTTTTTTTAAATCAATCGTTGTTTATTGAAATTAACCATTATTTATTGAAATTTAATCGTTGGATATTGAAAAAATTACGTTGTTTATTGAACGTCCCGTTGACTGAAACAAGAGTATATGCCAGTATGTTTCTAAATGTAGAATTATTAGAAACATTAGAAAAACCCACCTTCTAATCCCGAAAAGTAGGAACTAATTTAGGAAAAACAAAAACAACAATATGAATTAATTAACATGTGATACTAGTATATGTAATCTGAAACGGATCATGATATTGCAGAAACTTAGAATCAGACTAAAATATGATAATTGTATACTATTAATTATTTCGAAAATTATATATGATTTTTTTAGTGGAAGACACGGGTATGACTCCAACATTTCACCTAGAGGAAGGTTTATTTTGGGCTCATAAAACTAGTTTAACCCCGCCTTTGTTTATTGTAGTGCCTGTGCCAAGCCCTGAAAGTGAGGCGTGAAGTTGATGTGTGTTAGAGGGCATCGAAGGTGTCTCTCTCTACAACTTTTCTATTAGGTGTTTGAACTGTACTAAAGGTGTGGTAGGTCTTGCTTTTTCATTTTTACTAGAAAGCACTAGCGCATAATATGATATAGTAAATATTGATCTTAACGTTTTGATGGACGGCCAACCATTAAACAATGCAGGCGTCCCACAGAAGAAACGACCAACTAAATATATTACAGTCAACCTGTCTAAATCGAACCTCCTTAGTACCAGGTTAAGCGTTCAGAATAAACAGGTTTTCGTTCTATACAGGTTAAGTTAACAAAGATTTCCTTCATTTTGACTTTATTTGAAGTTCCGTTTATACAGGATTCCCTGTACTAAAAATAAGCATTAGTGAAAACCGAAGGGGTAATCAGGAATGGACAATATAAATGTTACATTGGGTACAAGACGCAGAACGAAGATAATGAAATAAAAAAAACTAGGTGCTGTAGTCGCTCACCTGGTTAAAATTTGACTTCCCAAAGTGTATCGAACATGGGAGTGTCACGCATAATTTTGAGAGCGGGCCAACAAAAGATCATTTCAGGTTTTGCTTTTTCATTTCAATAGAAAGCACTAGCGTATAATATGCTATAATGAATATTGATCTTAACATTTTGATGGACGGCCAACCATTAAACAATGCCGGCGTCCCACAGAAGAAACGACCAACCAAATATATTACAGTCAAACCTGTCTAAATCGAACCTCCTTATTACCAGGTTAAGCGTTCAGAATAGACAGGTTTTCGTTCTATACAGGTTAAGTTAACAAAGATTTCCGACATTGTGACTTTAATTGAAGTTCCATTTATACAAGATTCTGATTTATTAAATGTTCGGTATAGACAGGATTCACTGTACTAAAAATAAATATTAGAGAAAACCGAAGGGGTAATCAGGAATGGGCAATCTAGTTGCTACATTGGGTACAAGACGCAGAACGAAGATAATGAAAGTAAAAAAACTAGATGATGTAGTCCTGGTTTCAATTTAACTTCCAAAAGCTCATAGAACATGGGAGTGTCATGCATTATTTTGAGAGCGGGCCAACAAAAGATCATTTCAGCTCAAGAAAATGTTAATAGGATTTTATTTGCATCAAACTATACATATCTGAATAAACCGGCTGAAAAAAAGTTCACAGAAAGAAACGGAAGAAATGTTAACTGTCATGCAGCAGCGGTTTAAATTTGAGCTCATTTTAATAACGACTGCCATCGGTAATGCAGGGAGTGGCAGTCGGACACAATTTTGAAAGGGAGTCACCCAAGTATCGTCCCATTCAAATTTGGTTTTATTTATTTCAGCGGTTTAAGAGGAGAAAATTCAAATATGTTTCATCAAAATATGTCTAATTTGTATAATCGGAATAAATCAGCATGAAGGCAAATTTACGGAAGTTAAAATTCGAGCTAATTTTGATTAGTAATACATTTTTAAAGCAGCAATGGACAATTAAAGAAAAGTCTATTTTAGTAACATCAACCATCTTGAATGGAAGGCGGGCCGATGAGACACAATTTTGAAAGGGGCCACCCAAGAACAATTCCTGCTAGGGTTAGTTTAATTTCGTTCAGTGGTTTCAGAGGAGTTGATTTAAAAGTTATGATTTATGACGGATGATAACGGACGCCTTTAACCAGGTGTACTCGATACAGCATTATGTGATGAAGTTTGTCAGTGACCTACGGCAGGCCTTTGGTTTTTACCGGGTACTCCGGTTTCTTTCACCATAAAAAACTGACCGCCACGATATATCTGAAATATTATTTAAGGTTTCGTTAAAAACTATTACCCTAACCCCTATATCTTTCAAACATATTCTCTTTCCTTCTTTAGTGTTTCCACAATGTATTCTAGGGAGATATAAGTATGCATATGTTGATAATGCATAATAATTGTTTGTGGAATACCACATGAAAGCTACTATAGTAATTTTTGTTTATTTTGATTACACATTTCATCAATGGTAACATGAGTTGTGTCAATATAAAGGGTTTATTGGATTGTAAAGCTCCTGACACATGGCCATTGTACGTGTAACAAAACAATTCAATCACAAAAACAGAGACAAAGCACGATTCTGTTCTATATATGGTATTTTATATTTAAAATGATACAAATCCTTGGAAGTCAGTTACAGTGGTACATGTACGTAGTCTATATGAAGTCATAACTGGTGTGACACAAAATCATATACTGTGAAAAAACAAATTCGTGCATCTTAATTTTCGGGATTTGCTCACAAAAGATATAATCATGGGTTCTTCAATTCGTGGATATCAAATTTCCAATACAATGATGATATCAAGATTTAAAAAATAATGGTATCATGAGTGTAATACTTCGTAGTTAAAAAAAACATATTTTACTGGATTCATAACTTCGTTGCTTGGCTGACCTACGAAATCCACGAAAATTGAGTCTCCACGAACAAAGCGTTTTTCAGTACCAAGACGAGTCAGTGCAATATAGAGAGGCCTGAGACCAAGATGTCCCTACGATACCCAACCTACTAAGAATGATCATTAGTCCGCAACACCCACAGATCGTAGCAGGGTGTTCAAATCAAAATAACCGACAGACGAAATGGATGTTAACGCAGGTATCAAATGTAATGTACATGATACATTTATGGAATAACCTTCATCAGGGACGCTCAAAGTCAAAAGATTGGAAAGACAAGTAATGTAAAATAAAACTCGTCATTAGACTTTGAGATCTCAAGCTCGTGGCACATCCAAATCATTACGACATAAACACTAATTCAGTCCGTTGCTATTTGTATTGTAACATGTTGTGAATCTTTTAATGACAGGCTCTGTACTTCCACAATGTCTGGGGTGCGATGTTTATAGATGTTAGTGAAGGATTATAATTTGTTTGTTTGTTTGTTTGCTTGCTGTAAATCATAAAAATCAAACGAATGTAACGCGTATTTATACATTGTAAGTAACTCGTTCAAAGACAACATGTGTTAATCCTTTCTAATCACATCGGTGGCCTAATAGTTCATGAGTTCGAACCCCGATCGGGTCAAACCAAAGACAATGAAATTGGTATTTATTGCTTCTCCGCTAAGCACGCAACATTAAGGAGAAAGAGCAAAGACTCACTCACTCACTCACTCACTCACTCACTCACTCGATACAACATTATGTTATAAAGCTTGTCGGTGTCTTGCTACAGGTCGATGATTTTCTCCTTGTACTCCGCTTTCCTCCACCATTACAACTAATCGCAACGATATAGCTGAAATATTGTTGAAATAAGCATCATAACCCTAATTGCGAAATTTTGGATTTGTATACTTTAGTTTGATTCTAAGCTTCAGCAATATCACGATCCATTTTTATATTATTGGTAGCACCTGTTTATTAATATCCATTTTTTTTGTTTTAGGTAGAATTAACAACTTTGTGGGGATTATATATTATTTCTAACGTTTCTACTTTATACATTTAAACAACCACAGACTCTAGTTTCTGCCAATATATTTTATATCTTCCGAGTATGATCATTAGCAAAGACCATGCAACAGTTATTTATATCCGACACGTGCACACCCAAGAAGATATGGTTGTTCTACTTTATTTCCAGTTGATAGAACCGTAGATATCAAATTTAGTGCGCAAGACGCGCTTCTGGAATAACGTCCTCAGATTTAAGATATGTATGTACAGCGCTTGCCTTTTTGACTTCTCGATTTGAAATATATTAAATTAAGTGTGTTATACTCTTTATATACGGAGAATTTAAAGTAAGTGTACAGTTTTCTCTGAGCTTTATGTGGGTCGTCGTGGTCGTGATCGTATCGTAGTTGGATTTACAACTACCTATGCACTAGGTTCTATTTATTACCACTGATGTGAGTTCGAATCTTGATCAGGGGGAGGTGTACAACATTATGTGATAAAGTTTGTCAGTGACTTGCGACAGGTCGGTTGTATATCGAGTACTCCGTTTCCTTCACCAATAAAACTGACCACTATTGTATAATTAAATTTATTAAATATTCCTGAAAGTGGCGTTAAGCACCATAAACCAAACAAAGCCATCTTAATTTTATGGTATTTACGTACAGGATTTGCAATTTTGATATCTTGAATTGAAATATCAAAATATTACATTTTTATAATCTTTACGTGCGGTAAGCATACAGTAATGCAAGTGGATAGTTTTCTGTCAATAAAGTGAATTTCGTACTAGAATCAATGCAATTCCGTTCTGTTCATGCTACTCGATCTTCAGTTTTATTGGGAATGTTTTGTAGATCGTTGATTTACGGATTCTGAGTACCCCTTTGGTATCTTTAAGCTCTTCTTATATGTCCGTGTGGCAACGGCGGATTTAGTAATCAACAGAGAAAGAGTATGATTCAATTTGCAGTTTTAAACCCCACAATAGAGCACCACCATGCTATGGCTTACCTATTTTAGGTTTGCGGTTTGTCAACAAGTGGTTCGCGTTCTTGTGAGTGGATAAATTATACACCATTTTATTTACTTCAATACAAACTACAATAACAAGGATTGAGACCTGGGGACATCATGTCTTAATCTATATAAATACTGAGCCTGTTGATGTATATTTGTGAATTTCTGTAAGTCTGCCACTATTTAAGTTTTACCAAGTCTTCATCTTCTCATAATATATCCAACATCACATTATTCGTACACAACATATACAACCACAGAAAAGCTCATATCTGGCGATGCTTAGTTTAGGTGTTGTAAATGTAACAGTAGATCATGTTTTACCTCCGAAAAATTCAATGTCCACGATGGGATTCGATCCCTGGACATCTTGCATGAAAAGCCATCGCTCTACAAACTGAGCTAAAGGAGATCTCCACTAACGCAACGAGCAGGTATTTATGAACATTCAACGGATCCTATAATCTTAGGTAGGGGAGCTTTCCTATAAATTTTCATTCTATCCGCGCACCATATTACAATGAAACTTTCTACGCACACTATCAGTCATTTGTGCAACACATGAATACTTAAAAGATTTATACATCTGCTCTTTCATAAATATTTTAATGGAGTATTACATGTACATAGTTTACAAAGAAATATACAAAGATAAGTAAAACAATCACCGTCATATAATTTTTCTGCTCACCCAATGTTTCTTACTAATATGTTATTACTTATTTATGTGTTTCTTTAAAATTTTACACGCATATATTATGAATTAAGTTCAAGATAGTACTCGGCACTCTTTACTAATACTGTCATGGTACCAACACTTCACTAAATATTGGAGCTTTGAGCTCATAAGACTAACACACCGCTTTTTATTGCACGTAACAAGCCATCAGAGTTGCCCGTTATATATGTGTGTGTGAAAGTTATCTAATTTACCTCTGTTTCTTTCTTTCTTTTTTTCTCTTTTTTTTCTAGTATTAGGGGCGATGCAGCCAAAGTCGGACACTTTATGTGAGTTCGGTACAACAAGCCTTGCACCAACAACGTGACTATGACTATGTCTACACTGAACTTCATTACCAAAGATTTTGCAATTTCTAGAGCTTCTGTCGTTCTGATATTTCATTGGATATCAACGAATATGACTAATAATCTAAGCCAAAGACGGAAACGTAGCGACAGTTAAAGTCGGACATATGCATTTAAAGTCTGACATGAAAGGCTTCTTGTACCCAACTCACATAAAGTGTCCAACTTTCGCTGCTTTGCCCCTATTTGAAAGCTTCCTTTTGTTAATTTATGTTTGTGTTAGTGTTTAATGTTTGAAGATTTAGATTTATTCCTAAATGGGATTTGCGCTCATTGAGAGAAAAAAGTAACACACACATTGGAAATAGTAGGAGGAAATTTTATTGGTAAGCATAAAACTGTCCAAGTTTTAATGTCTGTCAAAAATTCGCTGCTTCGCCCCTAATGAATTATCTCCCGGCGTTATACATCCAGATGAACAATTTTTACTAATAAGGGAAGACAAGGGAGTGTAAGGATCTATAGTAGGTTCATAAAAAAAAAATGAAGATCATATTGATGATCTAGATGATGACGGGGGTTAGCGTTAGGATTATTATGATTAATGTCACTTTCAACAACATTTCAGTTATGTCGTTGCGGTCAGCATTCATGGTGGAGGAAGCCGGAATGCCCTGAGAAAATCACCGACCTGTCGCAATTCACTGACAAATTTTATCCCATAATGTTGTATCGAGTACACCTCTCCTGCGCGAGATTTGAACTCACAACTTCGGTGGTGATATGCTTTGATTGCATAGGTAGTTGTAAATCCAACTCTCATACGATCAAGACAACGACGGAACCCGATGATGACAAGACAATCAATTTACTGGCCAATAACAATCGTCAAGATGAAGATGGTGAACTCACTCAAAATCTGGTAATTAAGAACCATGATGATAACAGAAATACTGAGGCAATACATAGAAAACTATAACTGCCTCAATATATCATCGTTGTACAAAATGAGGGATTAGATGGAAGACACCTTCGTGGGGTAGTTTCTAAACATATTTTTATTTAATTTCCCCCATTAGATTTAGATTATGCAATTCATTTATATGAGCGTGGAGTGCGGAAGATTGTGGATTCACTCCACTAACGGGTTAAGCTAAGGGCTATTAAATTGGTATTTGTTGCTTCTCCACTAAGCACGCAGCATTAAGGAGAAGGAGCAAACACTGCTTGACGAGGAATCAGGATAATGTGTCCGAGTGGGGCGACATGTCTATCCACGGAAGGTTGTTTCAGGGAGCTAGCACTATAAACATACCACTAAGCGTGTTGATCTACTACAAAGCGGACCACATCAACAACTCATTTAAAAGTAACCTTTTTTCGCCAAGATATAGCTGAAAAATTGCTGCGTTGGCAGTGAGGGCCGCTTAAGAAAGACACTTTAGAACAAAAGAGATGATTACAATTTTCTCATTGTGAACTTTCCATTTATATGAGCAACACCTGTATATGGAGTATATCTCTCTCAGTTGATACGATATTACAGAGCTTGTGGTTCCTATCAGGATTTCCTTGATAGATGGTTGCTGATAACAAGAAAGCTACTGAACCAAGGGTTCTTCTTGGTTAAGTTGAAGTCATCACTTCGAAAGTGTTACGGTCGCCACCATGACTTGGTTGACCGTTATGGAATATCTGTGTCACAAATGACCACCGTGATGTTCCACTTGTCGTAAACACTTCCCGCTCCTTTTCCCATTCATGAGTTATCACCGGGTTTGTAACTAGATTAATACGACAGGGGTCACTAGTGGAGCAGGAACTGCCTACCCTTCCGGAGTACCTGAGTTCACCCCTGGTTTTTATTTTAGTGGGGTTCGTGTTACTCCATCTTAATTGTATATGTATGTTTTGTTGATCGTTGTTTGTCCTTTTGTCTTTTTTCTTTTGGTCATTGTTTTGTCTGTTCTTCGATCTACGGATTTTGATTACGCCTTTGGTGTCTTCAAACTCTTCTTGGCATTACACAATACTCACTCACTCATTTATTATATGAATACATATTCATGCTTAATTGGTCGTAAAGTCAGCACGTTATTTTCTGCTGACCATTATCTGGTGTCAAATGTGTCTTTCATATGGCAGCTAGGATCAGTGGTATCTGTTAACTCTGGTATAATAAACAAACAATGAATGGTTTCAGAATGCAAATCTATTTATTGAAAAAAAGGGAAAGGCAAAACAAAGATTGAAAGGAACAGTTCTCAAAGAAGCAATATTTGTCACAGAACACCAGCCATTTTATTACACATCAGGTACATCACAATGTTTTTTCATACATATTTGACAAAACAAATGTTCACAGATTTCTTTTTACAAAAGATTTACTGGTCAATTCAAACAGAGCTTGTAGAGCTCAAACTTTACAAACAGAGATGATAAGTCTACAGATATTAATCAGAACAACAAGAACATTTATTTACCCCTAATATGGTGGAAACAAATTTTCCAAACTTAATGAGATTTTATGTTACTACACAGATACTTTTTATGTTCTAGTTAAATTTTTTACGTTGTTTTACTTGGTAGGGTTCATATATGTTATGTTTTAGTTTCGACATGCCAAAGCATTTTGAATTTTTATGTTGCTTCTTTTTTTCTCTCATAAAAATGCATATTTGCATAAAGTTGTCTTTGATCCAATAAAGTTGAATAAACATAATTTCATAATTGCTACTATAATAATCTCAAACATGAAAATTTTTTATTTTCCTTCAATAAGGGTTTTGTTCTTTTCCAATGCTGTCTTCTAGATCTGCACTGCATACACTCCTTGGAGATTCTTCTGATCTTCTTTTTTTTGGAATTTATAATTTTGAACACATTTTTTCCATGGTGTTTTCAAAAACCACTTAGACTAACTTGGACATAAATTCTCCAGAAAAAAAATATCCTACCCCTCCCCACCCCCAGTTTTAAAATGGTTTGGTGCCTTATATAAGTATATTCAAGAAAATGAATACTTCGTGTGTCAGAAATAAGAAGTGCGTATATTTATAATAAACTATGATAAATAAATAAAAATGTAATAAGTGGACTTATAGAATGGCAATATTAGATACAACTGCTACAGTGTAAGATGTGAAGACATCTACGTAGAGGAGAAAAGGTCGTCGTATTATTCTGTCTTTTCTCTGAAATAATAATGAAAATATATTACTTCTTATGTTGGTGTTGTCCCTGCGTTTACATCACATATTGTAATTTCAGTAAATTAATTGCATACTAAGACCCATATTATAAGACAATCCATTCTGCAAAATAAAATGGCCTTAATATCAGGAGGGAGCTAGTGCATTGTCCCCTCAACGGTGCATCTGAAATCTGGTTTGATAATGAGTTGGTTTTTTTGTGTGAAGGCCTTATAAAAGGTAGACACCTGTATAATGAATTTTTTTACCGTTTTGAAATTATAGTTATTATTACTTGTTTCCCTATTGTTTTCAAATATATTAATTATTTAATGGTTATGGTGTTTAATGCCACTTTCAACAATATTTCAGTGTTATCGTGGCAGTCAGTTTTATTGGTGGTGGAAACCGGAGAAAACCACAGACCTGCTGCAAGTCATTGACACACTTTATCACATAATGTTGTATAGAATAAACCTCGCCATTAGCTGTATTCGTTTACTTTGGTTTTTAGTTGTGTTCCTGTTGTTCAACTTTTAGTTTTCTATGTAGTGTTTTGTCTTTTTGTTCTGTTTCTTTTAACCATTGCATTGTTATGTTGTAAAGATCTAATATAAGAGATAATGAATTCCAAAGGAACATAAGGTTATATCCAAATAGGTGTAACTTCCTTTTTATAAAACAGACTGGCTAAATTTACAGGTCATTCGTTTTTATCAAAATGCATCAGGTTTTAGCATAAGTGTGAGATTGCACAAACAATATAGAATAAAAGAAATATGTTCACACCTAATGACAGCATAATGATATACTTAAAGCAACTATTGAGTAATTGCATCACACTGTATTTGCTGTAAAACGTTTCGAAAAGAGAGGACCCTGTTTAACAAGGCCTATACATTGGGTACTTGTCTAGAAGAGTCCTCTGTTATTCCAAAATAGTAGTACATTAATCTTTCACAAAACATAATAATTTATGTTTCTTAACATCTGTCCAAGGCAGGAACTGCATTCCCTTCCGGAGCACCTGAGTTCACCCCCGGTTTTGAGTGGGGTTCATTTTACTCAATCTTTAGTTTTATATGTAGTGTTTTGTAGATCGTTGTTTGTCCTTTTTTTTACTTTTTCCTTTGACCATTGTGTTGTTTGTTCTTCTTCGATTTACGGATTCTGATTACCTCCCTTTGCTATTTTTCATACTCTTCTTACGAGTCATACGCATTAAATTAGACATAAACGTTGTTGTTACTATCACTGGGTCGATACCCTTTGCTGGTGGATTATTAGTTTCTAAGGATAACATCAAATAGATAAAATAGATATCCCCGTAAACCTCGTTGCATAGAAATAGTAAATAGTTTTACCGTAGTGTTGAGAATGACGTACTGCATAAATTGAAAGGAACAATTTACAGAAGTTCAGAAATAAACAACAGTTTGCTGGGAGTTGTCAATATCACTTTTTCCTGAACACAAATTTAGCGGTTAGTTTATGGTGTTTAACGCCACTTTCAACAATATTTCAGCTATTTCGTGGCGGCGAGCTGAATTGGTGGAGGAAAACGGAGTACCTGGAGAAAACCACCGACCTGTCGCAAATCACTGACCAACTTTATCACATAATGTTGCATCGCCATGAACGGAGTTCACAGTCACAGCGTTAGTCGTGATATACACTGATTGCACAGATAGTTGTAAATCCAACTACCATACGATCGCTCCTTTTTGAGGTATACTTCAAGTATCTGGTATATTCACTGATTACTAATGCCCCAGTGGCATCACTGGCTCGGAATATAACATATTTAAATGCAATATTGATCAACAAAAATAATATACCTTATATGCAAGTATGTGCTGATGTGAATTAAATTCAGTGTAAATAAGTGCACGTAAGAAAATGGATAGCGAAGTAGATGAGAAAATGGATCACACTGCAGTTATTGTTATTCAAATACAAATTCTCCATAGATGTAGGGTAATCCGACCAATGCATACGATATCCTGCAACTGACAAAATACATGTGTAAAACATCTGAAATATGTTCTGTCAGTGGAAAAAATCCCTTTCGTTAATAGTCTATTTAAAAATCTTTCAACAAAATATATGACAAGCATTCAAATCAAATGCCTGTATTTGCACTATTTTAATAGAAAAAAATTAAAAGTTAGTGCGCATGACGCGTTTCTGGAATAAATTACATTAGGTAGGCTCAAAATCAACGTATTGGAAAGTCAAATAACTTAAACTTTTGAGAGCAATAATACTAAAGGGCCTAAACAGGATAGCTAAAATCGGCTAAGATCACCTACATGTGTATTAGGTCACCTACATGTGTATTAGGTCACCTACATGTGTATTAGGTCACCTACATGTGTATTAGGTCACCTACATATGTATTAGGTCACCTACATGTGTATTAGGTCACCTACATGTGTATTAGGTCACCTACATGTGTATTAGGTCACCTACATGTGTATGTCTAAGGTCACCTACATGTGTATTAGGTCACCTACATGTGTATGTCTAAGGTCACCTACATGTGTATTAGGTCACCTACATGTGTATTAGATCACCTACATGTGTATTAGGTCACCTACATGTGTATACCTGAGGGAGGAGAACTTTAGTTTTATACCTGAGGGAGGAGAACTTTAGTTTTATTAATAATTACATTATTTAGGAACTGTACATTTCAGTAGTAAATAATGCAATTAGAACAATATAATGTTTGGGTTCAATATGGTTCTACATGAATTTCTATTAAATGTAATAATGTTTATATCAAAGTGGTGTATTTTCAAGTCAAGAAACAAAGTTAAATGTGATAAAATTCAACCAATCAAAATGTATTTTGTTGTATATGGAAGCAGCTTTAAAGTAGACATTTTGTTAAAGGTAAATTGTAATGATACAATAGGTAAGACCAAAATATTGACAATTATCTCCTTGATTAGTAATTAGTTATAATACATGAGTACAGCTACCTTTACTTTAAGCACGTGTGACTGTATAATATGCAATGCTTTGTTTCCTTCAACATTTAAATTTTATCAGTATATCTACACAACATACATTCAAAAATGATATAGCATACAGCACATCATATACGTCAGAAATAAATGTTAACATTGACATTATAGAGCTTTGTTTTTTTTATCTTAATATGAACCTCCGTAAATTACAAAGCTCTGTTTGTACAGAATAAACCTGTACCAATTAAATTGCGATGGCCTAGGCCAAACATAACAGGTATAATTCTCTGTAAATCAAACTGTAATTCAAAGAATCACCAAGAATACGATGAAGATCTTGTTTCGCTTGGTCATACAAACATTTCTTAACAACATGTAAAAAGGATTTATCAAATTCAAATAGCCAGTGGTTGTACCACAAATCATTCATAGCTAAATTAAACAATAAATGGCTTTTACAAATTACCCAATTTACACATTATTTACCATTCAGCACCAATTCATAATAAGAATAGTTTAAAGATACCAAAGGGGCGATAAGAATCCGTATATATCGAAGGAGAATAGACAACACAATGACCAAAAGAAAAAGTACAAAAGGACAAACAACGATCTACAAAACATACACATAAAACTGAAGATCGAGTAAAACGAACCCCACTAAAACATGACTGCAATAAACATGTGTCAGTAGATAACATGTAAACTGATAATGTGCCATGTTGTTTTAAATGCTTAGTAAGATTACTGTTAAATTGATCTGAATACACTTGTCTATACTATCACCACACGTATAACACCTATAAACATGTGTCACTATATAACATATAAACTGATAATGTGCCGTGCTGTTTTAAATGCTGAGTAAGATTACTGTTAAATTGATTTGAATACACTTGTCTATACCATCACCACACGTATAACACCTATAAACACGTGTCACTAGATAACATGTAAACTGATAATGTGCCGTGCTGTTTTAAATGCTGAGTAAGATTACTGTTAAATTGATTTGAATTCACTTGTCTATACCATCACCAAACGCTTATGACACGTGATCAATGTTTTCCTGTGCTAAGTCTATCTTGGAAGCTCATGATCAAATATGATTTTTAAAATTAAGTGTGAGGATACTTAAAGGGTCAATCAAAGGACGGGCAATTCACCGACCAAATCATAAACACTATTCAACATAGGACTACACAAACAAACTAAAGATTAATCCTAAAAAAGCATACTAAAAACCGGGGACGAACGAACGCATGTGCTCCGGAAGGAATAGCAGTTCCACTAGTTGCGTCAGCTGGGGTTAATCTAGTTAAATAACGAACGGGAAAAGAAGGACTGTGTGCAACAACGACAAACGGATCATCTGTTACGGTTATCTAATTTATCATAATCCGGTATTTTCCCCATTAATAACTTATAACAGTGTTTGTACCAAGAGTAATACGACGAGTGTTACACATGGAGCAGGAACTGCTTACATTTCCTGAACACACCCGGTTTTAGAGTAATACGACGAGTATTACACGTGGAGCAGGAACAGCTTACCTTTCCGGAACACACCCGGTTTTAGAGTAATACGACGAGTGTTACACGTGGAACAGGAGCTGCTTACCTTTCCTGAACACACCCGGTTTTAGAGTAATACGACGAGTGTTACACGTGGAACAGGAGCTGCTTACCTTTCCTGAACACACCCGGTCTTAGAGTAATACGATGAATGTTACACGTGGGGCAGGAACTGCTTACCTTTCCTGAACACACCCGGTTTTAGAGTAATACGACGAGTGCTACACATGGAGCAGGAACTGTTTACCTTTCCGGAACACACCCGGTTTTAGTGGAGGTCACCTAGGGTGATCTTTATTTTTCTGTGTTAGTGTTTTGTATCTCTTTGTTTGTCTTTTTGTCTTTTTCTTTTGATCATTGTATTGTCTGTCCTTTTGTCTTTTTCTTTTGGTCATTGTATTGTCTGTTCTTTTGTCTTTTTCTTTTGGTCATTGAATTGTTTGTCTTTTTGTCTTTTTCTTTTGGTCATTGTATTGTCTGTCCTTTTATCTTTTTCTTTT
>MJUT01032893.1:57965-68475 GCA_002080005.1 Gigantidas platifrons
GGGGTTCGATATACCATGGGTAGGGGGTCAAAATACCATGGATAAAGGGGTCAAAATCCATAGATACAGGGTGCGATATATCATGGGTAGGGGGACAAAATACCATGGGTAGGCGGGTCAAAATACCATGGTTAGAGGGTTCGATATACCATGTATAGGGGGTCAAGATCCCATGGGTAGGGGTTCAATATATCGTGGATAGGGGGTTCCATATACCATGAGAAGGGGGTCAAAATACCATATGTAAGGGGTTCGATATAGTATGAGTAGGGGTTCAAAATTCCATGGTTAGGGGGTTCGATATACCATGGCTAGGGTGGTCAAAATAACATAGGTAGTAGGTTTGATATACCATGGATAAGGGGTTCAATATACTATGGGTAGGGGGGAAATACCATGGGTAAGGGGTCAAAATGCTATGGATATTGGGGTCAATATACCATGGGTAGAGGGTTCGATATTACATATGTAGGGGGTGTCAGAATGCCATGGATAGGGGGTTCGATATACCATGGATAGGGGGTTCAAATTACCATTGTTTTCAACCTACCATACAGTTTTCAATAAGGGGGTCAATATACCATGAATGAAAATTGACCCCGATGTCAATATACCATGGAGGTCAAAATACCATATAACACCTGTCGGGTTTTTTACTTACCCGAGTGCCTGTGTAGGATTCTGCACATCAGGTCAACAGTCAGGTGTCAAATGTAAACTTTGCATTGTGTAGGTTGGGGCAGAAATATTTCGTGTATGCTTAGATGTCGATTAATTGTGTTGTATATGCATTTACATTAATATATTTGTTATTGGTCGCTAGCCATCTTTAGAAGTACATTTTACTCTTATTATTTTTTTTTTTTTAGACATATCGCCTGATTGGTCGCTCCCGTAGTGATCGCTAGCTTGATTGATTGATTTTTGGTGTTTAAACGCCACTTTCAACAATATTTCAGCTATATCAAGGCGACAAGTTTTAGTGGTGGAGGAAGCCGGAGTACCCGGAAAGAACCACCGACCATGGGCAAGCAACTGGTAAACTTTATCACTTGCGACTGCGAGTCGAGTGCATCCTTTTTTGTAATTTACAAAGCCGGGCGCGAACCCACGCCTTATTGGTGATAGGCTTGTATGAGTTGTTAGATCCAACGACCAAACTCATTGAGCCACCCGGGCCCCTCGCTAGCTTGAATCTCGTCATGTTATGTATTTTTTATTTATGTATGCATAGTCGTTGTAGATCCAATTTTATGATGGTACCAGAGGCCCATTAACCGGCTTAACAGCGACCAATTGTCGTGCCTCTAAGGACCAGGATTACCAGCGCCGTATATTGTGATGTTTTCGTGTTCAGGGTTTTGAGGTCAGAGGTGACCATTCGTTTTGTTTATATTCATGGAATTGTTGACAATCACTGCTTATAATCTGTTTTCCTCATAATAGTTGATGGAGGCAATTCGCTTAGTGTAGGAGGGCAGGCATAGACTATCACAGAAGTTGATTCATCAGTGGAGAATGCCAGTATTATAGTTTGTATGTCAAGGAAAAAATGGTTGATCTCAAAATGTGTACATACGTGGAAGGGAAATAGGACATAGTTGTGTACAAAACCGAAAAAAAGGAGCAAATCACCGTAAGGGTGGGGCATAAATAAGACTTAAAAATCCAAACAGTAATTACGTTGTAAACCATTGTACATCCATCTCAAATTGTATGGGTTTCTTAATGAGTAAGTAGTGATTTTTGTTTAACTTAAAAAAAGGACCATGTTTAACAAACAAGCAAAAAAAAATGGACGTCTGATCAACACAATTAAGATTCTGCATGACAATTGCAGGATAAAGAGTTATTCGATGGTATAGCTTCTCTATACACTATTTGTGTTTATGTCATATAGCGATTACTCTCATTCATTTGTACTGTATTGTATATTATACTGAAGTTATAATATAAACTAACCAATGATAATAACAGATGGGATCGTCGTAGACGTGATCGTATGGTAGTTGGATTTACAACTACATGTGCAATAGTTGACTATCACCACTGATGTTGAGAGTTCAAATACCGCCCAGGGAGAGGTATACAACATTATGTGATAAAGTTTGTCAGTGACTTGCGGCAGGTCGGTGGTTTCCCCCGGGTTCTCCGGTTTCATCCATCAATAAAACTTACCGCCACAAAATAACTGAAATATTGTTGAAAGTGAAGTTAATCATCATGAAACCAACCAATCAACTAATAACAGACGGTGGCAGCCTAGACGAGAGGTTATGGTTCCTTGACTTCTGACCATAACTATAAACCACTAGACACCTACATAAAGCAATGCTGTTGTAAAGACCAAAGATCACCGAATCCTAATCATAATTACTGAATGACTATAAAACTACAAGATCATGGTCTTATTATTTATTATATATCTGCTTGTTCTTCACATCAATCATCTTCACTTACTGCCTGCAATAAAAAAATATCAAATTTAAAATGTAATAAAAATATAATCAACTCTTTTCCCACATTCCCGCTCACTGATTATTGTTTATCTTTAATACCCACCTACACTAACAAATTTTTATAAAGGATTCCATTATAAATCAGCTAAAATGTCTTCATGGGGATTCATTAAAAAAAATTAGATGAATTTTTAATCAGTTGTGTGGATTGTTGATATGTTTTTGACCGAATTGTTTACCTTTTACATTTACATTTTTATTTTTGTAAATATCCCCGATTGAGGTTTAGGTTTTGCACAACGTAAATAAGTAAGCTAAGTGAATCTGAATCTGTGCAAAAAATATTAGAAAATGACAAACTATTATGGCAATGTCATAAAACAAATATACATTATTTATCATACAGCATCCGTTGTTATATATACTAGGCGGTATAAAGCGGTTACATAGTTGTTGTATTTTACTTACAGAAATTACTCTCACAAATAAAATTTAATTTGTATGAACAAGGGTAGTCAAGCCATCTTGTATCGCCGCCGTAGTTATATAAAGCACAATTATATGATGTTCCTCTACGTCCATATCCGGAATACCATTTTGTATATATAGCATCAGATTGGTCATAGCTCCAACGCCATTTGCCTTCTTGAAGATCAGTAAGACCTATCCAGTAATATGGTTCTGAATGTTTGATAAATAATGATAATATATTTGTAAATTATTAAATACATATCTAACTAACAATAACAATCAGAAAAATACATAAGAATTAGTCGTGTATTGTATAAACATCATACATGCACCATTTTAAGGGATGCTTCTTGTACATTGTAAATTATCTCCATTTTACTGTTCAATTTCTGTTTTATAGAAACATATTTAACAAAACTTGGAGTCTATGAAAATAGAACGTTAGATTGTTATCATATATATCTGATATGAGGTACAGCACAACCACCATAACAAAATTTAATTCGTTTTTAGATACATCATTATTTTAACATTCATAATTAGCCAGGTTGGAATTGCAGTTCAACAATAAACAAATATAATCACCATCATGTATTGATTGAGCCATATAGATATATGACTATGTCTAAATACCCATTCCACAATCGTAGCTACTCGGTCATTCGCGCTACCCATCAGATAACGTTATTTGATAGGTAGCGAGAATGACTGAGTAGCATATATAAGGATAATGTGTCCGCGGGTTGTTACAGTCTGCTAACACTATACAAATCTATCTAAGGTGTTATTCTAGTACAAAACGGACCTCGTCATCATTTCATTGAACATTAATTTAAACAATATTTATTTCGAAAATAATCAGACAATACAGTACATCAAACATAGTAATTACATACAGGATTCAGAAACAACTGGATAGACAACTCTTATAAATTCACTGGATAGACAACTCTTATAAATTCACTGGATATACAACTCTTATGAATTCACTGGATAGACAACCCTTATAAATTCACTGGATAAACAACTCTTAAAAATTCACTGGATAGACAACTCTTATAAATTCACTGGATAGACAACTCTTATAAATTCACTGGATAAACAACTCTTATAAATTCACTGGATAAACAACTCTTATAAATTCACTGGCTAAACAACTCTTATAAATTCACTGGATAGACAACTCTTATAAATTCACTGGATAGACAACTCTTATAAATTCACTGGATAGACAACTCTTAAAAATTCACTGGATAAACAACTCTTATAAATTCACTGGATAAACAACTCTTATAAATTCACTGGATAAACAACTCTTAAAAATTCACTGGATAGACAACTCTTATAAATTCACTGGATAGACAACTCTTAAAAATTCACTGGATAGACAACTCTTATAAATTCACTGGATAGACAATTCTTAAAAATTCACTGGATAGACAACTCTTATAAATTCACAGGATAGACAACTCTTATAAATTCACTGGATAGACAACTCTTATAAATTCACTGGATAGACAACTCTTATAAATTCACTGGATACACAATTCTTATAAATTTACTGGATAAACAACTCTTAAAAATTCCGAATGTGTATTATGTTCCTCTTTGAAATTCGTTGTTGCGCTAAATCACATAAAAAAGGATTTTATTGATTTGATTTTTGGTGTTTAACGCCACTTTCAACAATATTTCAGCTATATCATGGTGACCAATTTTACTGGTGGAGGAAGCCGGAGTACCCGGAGAGAACCACCGTCCATGGGCAAGCAACTGGTAAGCTTTATCACTTGCGACTGCGAATCGAGTGCACCCTTTCTGTAATTTACAAAGCCGGGCGCGAGCCCACGCCGTATTGGTGATAGGTGAGTTGTTAGATCCAACGACCTAACTCATTGAGCCACCCGCGCCCTTCTTAAAAAAGGAGCATTGTATACTTCGTAAATAATAACAATTTCATAGTAACATTAACAATATCTAGCGTAAATGATATATTCTAACATGACGTCCTTCTTTCGCTTTGTAGACAAACGAGCGATTTATCGATGGTATAATCTCATTCATACATGCGCCGGTGAATGTGACTGACCATCCTTTGGCAGCATATATTGTGGGCGACATTTTCCGCACAGGTAAATATAAATTACCGTCATCCAATCAAAATATACTACCGTATATGTACTCTTAGACATATCAGAATCGAAATAAATCATGGAAGCCAGAATGTGTTTTGAATTTTAACATGGGTTGGTGAATATTAGTAAATTTTATCCGCCAATCCATGTTAAAACTCAAGACACATTCTGGCTTCCATGATTTATTTCTTAAATAATACTTTTTGCTTTTTGTGAGGTTATCCACTTGTTCTCTGCTTCGTTATCAATTTTCACAAGATATCCTCCAAGCTCTCTACAACTTTTCTGAAATATATTGTATATATGTGTTAGGGTTCATTACCATAGTTCTATAAAATACATTATACACAACCATTTATATGTAATGAAGAAAACAAAGAAAGAAAAGACAATGGAACCAGGACGACCGGACCTTTAACAATATTTTTATCTGACTAATAAAAGCCCTATTGCTTATAAGCTCGTTCTGGTCGTGAATATAGCTGAAAACTGTTCCTTGACGCTTGACAACAATCAACGATGACAATTATACTTTAATTGAAGTATGTTTTATTCAGACGAAATCTGATGTTCCAGCAATTAGAAATCGACCACCGATACACAAATATATCTTACGTAAAATCAATATCAGCATTTAAGAAAATAAACGGATTCTAGTGACAAATAAAAACGTAGATATCAAATTTAGTGCGCGCCACGGGTTTCTGGAATCGCCTTCAAAATCGAAAAATTGTAAAGCCAATAATATACAAGTGTTTGGGAACAATAAAACCAAAGGGTCTAAACAGGATATGGTCACCTATAACTAAGGGAGGAGAACATTAGCTTTAATGATAATTACAATATTTAGGAATTGTATCTTTCAATAATAAATATATAAATATGTAGCAAATTACAACGTAACATAATACTTGATAATTAATATTATTTGAGCTGATCTCAACCAGCTTTCTTTTCGTACCGAAATCTCCTCACACATTTTATTTGTCTGATGATTGGTAGTGTCAAATCCAGAACGATGTCCACATAAAACAATATTCATTTCGTCACATACATTTGGTTTGTATTATAAGAAATTTCAGTGATGTCCCATTAGTGAAGATGGAACTGCTTACTTTCCTCTGACAACCGAGTTCACGCCCCAGTTTTTAGTAAGGTTCGTGTTGTTCAGCTGCTCAATCAATAGTTTTTTTTGTTTTTTTGAAAACTTGGTGTTTATCTTTTTGTCTTTTTTTTGACATTTTATTGTCTGTTCTGTGAAATACGCTTCAGATTACCCTTTGGGATCTCCAAACTTTTCGTAATGAAAGTATTATAATGTCCACCATAACATTCGCCTGAAAAGACGTGATTGTCGTCATTGTGCACAATGGGTGTCATGCATGGAGATACTGTCCCATTCCAAGCACAGTTGTCAGGTCTATTATTACGTTACATATTTTAAATGTTTTTTATTTATCAACCCAGAAGGCGATTTGATTTTACTGTTCAATCTAATTGGTATTTTGCTTTTTTTCTTAATTTGTAATATTTTTGAATAGTTCCCTCTCACTGATATTTTACATTTTTGTTAATTCTTTTTTAATATGCTTGAAATAGTGTTGTTTTTTTCTATCAGGATTGTAACATTTGTCCTCCAAATGTTTCGGAGAGGCTTTCACTTTCCAAATATACCTCATTTATTACAGAACTATTTTGTTTTGAGGAAAGAGGTGAAACCGATGAAATATTATGCTTACCTCTGCAGCAAACCATTGTACTTTTTTGGTCCCAAAATGGTAGCAGTGTCCATTGTTTTTCTTCCATGTAACCTCTGTAAAAAGAATAACAATTAATACATTTTACAATGTAAGGTAGCATTAAGTAATCACTAATCAATTAATATACAACTTAAGAATTGTCTACGTCCTATCTTGGTTCTCTGTCATTTTGTCACTATACATATATATCCTATAGTTCATTGCTATGACATTGTACTTGTTTATGCAAATAAAAGTAATTATAGACAGTATACATTTGACTTTGAGGGTAGGTGTAGATCTCAAATTCAAGCCTTACAGTGTTATTATTCATCTTATGTGATAATACTAAATTACAATAATTAGTACTTGTGAAGTTTCCAATGCTCAACTCACAGAGATACATATCACTATCCTCATGCTTCCGTTACTGGGTTAAGAGGTTGTCAGGTTATTAAAAGGAGAGTCTGACCGTGGACTATAGTGGATTATAGTAGATTATAGTAGCTTAGAGACTGTCACGTCCCTTGCTCATTCCAGACCACTTTTGTAGATTTAGATAAAGAAAAACGTTGCTCTAGATGTCCTATTCCTCCCTCCTTTATAAAGAGATTCGTTGCTCTAGATGTCATATTCCTCCCTCCTTTATAAAGAGATTCGTTGCTCTAGATGTCCTATCCCTCCCTCCTTTATGTATATTATTAAACTTGTCCTCGTCCTTAATACGTATGAAATATTTGCAGATGGACTTTATGCAACGAACAATTAATCAATACATTACAATTGACATGTAGTGATTGTACTGTGTTCACACGTGAGAATAGATGTTTCTAATATATTTAAACTGGTTTCGCATGTTATTCCAAAGAATAAACGGAGATCTTCTCACGTCTTCATTTACAGCTATACCTTGTCATATACATTTGGTTAACAAATTATACACATTCGATGAGAAAAAGTGTTAAAAACACAAAATACATCATGATATTGATATAATATAATAACAGAAAAATTACAGTCGGGGTAAACAAATTAAAACTAGTGAATTATTATAACTAAAATAAATAATAAAAACGTAGATCTATATAGAATTTAGCAATACACATTAATACGTCTGGTCCACAGGTCACTTTTTCTAGAGTAATGTGATTATAATATAATAACACACATAATACAAACTTTTAAAGTCATCCCGCAGCATCTGTAGATCTTTGTTCAACGTATTTATTCTCAGTTTGATGTTCTTAAACGTCGTTCCCAAGTAGGACACCAGATTGGTCAAGGCTTTCCGTGAATCCTCAAAGTCATTAGATTCATTTGTCAGACATGGCAACCTCACAAAGCTCACTACTCCCTTACAGATTAAAAACAATAAACAGAGCCTGCTTATAATCATTTTTAAGCTTTCCTGAAATATAAAGACAAAGCTTTAAGACGGGTTTGAATATATCAAAGGGGTAATCAGAATCCGTATATCGAAGAAGAACAGACAACATAATGACCAAAAGAAAATGTATAAAGGAAAAACAACGATCTACAAAATATGCACATAAAACAAAAGATCGAGTAACACGAACCCCACTAAAACGCAGGTGCCCTAGAAGGGTAAGCAGCTCCTGCTCCGCTACAGACATTTCAGCTAAACATGAGTTAAGACCAACATTCCTACTCTTCATCTTAGCCGCGTTAATGTAATTCCGAAATTCTCGCGCATTGTCCTCTCCTGGAATTCGTCAGTTATATCCCTCGTAAATGATATCATTTAGCCAAACAGTACAAGGCATATGGTGCCAAACCATGTACACAGTTTAATGAACACACTGTGTGTCCAGAAATTATTGCGTGCTCTTATTTTGGCAGTCCTTGATGCCAAAACCTACACGCTGCCATTGGTAAAGAAGAGGAGGGATTTAGTAATCCCTTGCTGGATAAAATTGAAAATGAACTACAACAATAGTTCAGCAAACTCAAACTATTAGACACATAAATGACCACGATAGAAATCAATGGGATTTCAAATCCTAGCTTGGGACAGACACGTAAATGTAGCAGGGCTAAACCTAGTCGTGGTTGTAATATAATCACAACTATCACGTAAGGGTAGAGAAAATATAATAAAACACTGTTGGAACAGTTCTAAAATCTAATAAAAATATCGTAGAAACACAGAAGCAAAATGGATACTGCTAACACACATTTAAGCTCTTTGTCTGGCTTGCTTGGTAAAGGTACTTCAATGTAAAATGAGCTTATTTTTAACGTGTTTTTGTTCGTAAATTTAAAACGAATTAGACACGAGTGTTACATAAATACATAAACAGAACATCAATTACATACATATAACATTTTCATATAATATCGAGATATGCTCCAGTAATCTCAAACTTCAAAAACTTAACATACGGATTTCCCGAACATCAAAACATTGCAATCCCGAATCTCAATATAAGAAATATGAATATCTGGATACTGAAAAGGGGAATTCCCGTATTCCGAGCGATAATAGTCCAAGTCCCAGAGTACCGATAAATGCCTCATCTTTGCTGTATCCAGATCATATTATTATCGTGTTGTGTATATAAACTAGTAGATGGAAAATACTGTACGGTATGGTAGTAGGTTTATATAGTGGGGATATGAGGTGTGCTCTGCACTGTTTGTGAAAAGATACTTTAAACAATGGCGGACAATTCCAATATCCACAAAAGAGAACCACATTTTACCTAAGAAAACATTGAACAGAGAAAGACCGCGCTATCTGACTTTAGAAATTTAGGTCCTCGATGCGGTCGGAAAACAAACCCGTGATTTGACCGTTACAGCTTCTGATTCTAAAACCACGCAGTCAGGGGGCCACAACGCAAAACATTGAAAAATTTTCCATTTGCGCTGTTTTAGGATAAACGTGAAATAAAGTATGAAAAAGACAAAAATGTGATAGAGACGTGATTTCTATAAAATATTTATATTTTTTGCAATGACTGGCTATATCAGACAAGCGACGGAGGTTTATATTAGTCAAAAACGTGTTTCGAATCGTGCATTCTTGAATGTGTAAAAACACGACGTTCGGTTTGTTTACATTTTTCGGCCAATGAAAAAGCTGACAGAAATCTATATTAAGACATGAATTTGATAATACAGGCGTGATATAACATCATCAACCAATAGAAAATGTTCTCTCAATTGGAAATTCCGTCACCCCCAACAGAAATCATTCCTGAAAGAAAATTCGACGAGGCGTGTTTTTTTTTATTTTCTTTAATTTTCTTTTTAATATCTTTACATTTTAGCCAAAAGTTTACACAAAAACTGCATTGTTGACATCAAATTACGACCCCATCTCCCCCCCGTCTCATCAATACACTTGGTTTAGACTCTTTTCCGTTTTCTGTCTTGTACATATCTAATGTGGTGATTCTGTCAATGGTACTAGTAATTAGTTTATCAAATATATTTAGGAATGCTGACTTTTACCTGATTTTCTTTGCAAATGAATTATGAAATGTATGTGTAACAGGTAATTTACAATGTGACTCGAACAAAAACCAGCCAGTGTGTGTGTTAACAAGTGTTATAATATAGAAAGCAGTCTAAATTTGTTATCTGGATGTAACTGTCTGTATGATATTTAATTGATTGAACAACTGTGCATTTTGCAAGACTGTAATTTTACCATAGTTGACTAGGAATGCCCCCCCCCCCC
>MJUT01032893.1:79593-118231 GCA_002080005.1 Gigantidas platifrons
TTAGTTACTAACAAGGGAGAGCACTCTATTATTTACTCAAAGTAAACAAACATTGACTTGAAAGTCATACACCGTGAAACATGAAAGGTGCACGATAGTTAAATTATTAGCTAGCAGAATAGTATACATACATTAATTTAAAAATACTTATGTAATAGAATCGTGGTTTTATTGGTGGAGCATGGAGAACTGGGGACAGTTGACATAAACTGTACAGCATGTATATTTGCCGCTAAAACGCACGTGATTTTTTTGTCTTGCACTAGTGCAAGATAAGACAATCTCACATCACTAAAAATAGGAACTGGTCTGTCTCAAAAGTGAGAAAAGACAATCTCACATCGCTAAAAATAGGAACTGGTCTATCTCAAAAGTGAGAAAAGGATTTGGTATACGTGGTATACAATGTCAAAAATATTTTTTTGTGAATGTGTGACGTAAAAATGCTTTTGTCATTTACGGTCGTAATTAAAATACTTCAAAGGACTCATAGTTGATGGTGATGGTTCACGAGATATATTAGATACTGAGTTTGGTACTGTTTGACTGCTATTTTGCCTGTTTTTTCCGTATTGTTGTAAATGCTGTTTTAGTGACAACGGGAACCTTTGAACCGTAATGGAAGCGAGAGGTTGGCGCCGTAAAATCTGATTCAATCCACCATTTCTTTAGAAATGCCTGTACCAAGTCAGGACCATTGCGGTTTTCCAGTTTCCCGGTTGTTGACTGATTTTGTCTGTTTATTGATTTATGAGTTTTGAATTTCCCTTTGGAAGATTGCTCTGTGTTCGGTAATTTTGTTATTACCCTTATTTATATCAGTGTTGCATACAAACTGAAATTATACAGTTGTGTTAATTACTATGGTAACAGCCTGACCAATTGGATTATGGTTTACTGTTTTAAACAAAAAAAATATAATATTCAGTTTTTTACAAAAATGATTTAAATCTTTCATGAAAAAAGATAGATGAAACAGTAATGTTAAAATTCATTTTACAATTTTCACAATTAAGTTGGTTAATTAGCTTATATTATTATTTTTCCTTTATCTTGGTAAAGAAAAAAGTCGAGCGCTCGAGATATAAGTCGAGCACTCGAGACATAAGTCGATCACTCGAGATAGAAGTCGAGGTCTCAAGATAAAAGTTGAACGTTCGAGACAAAAAAAGTGCTTCCTAAACCAGCCACCGTACTCTTTAGGTTTTATAACCATATATTTTCCGGTTTTACAACTATGTATTCCTTTCTTTATTACATAAATACACATGCATGCACTATACCTTTTATAACAGAAGTTGTGAAGAGTGTTAAAAATCTAAGTTTTTAATGCTAATGACCCGTTTCTGGAAATAAACTTAAACAGGTCTCAATATCAACAGATTAGAAAACCAAATGATTTAGAATTATATTAGAACATGAAAACCTAAGGTCGTAAACAGTAAGGTTTAATATTATTTTTCTACTGTATCCGTGTTGATGAAGTTGTATTTAGTTCTGTAGCCAATCAGCAACTGATGTCAGAAAAACGTGACAGATGATAAAGGCTAGAGAATACGGAAGCGGCAATCAAATATGAACAATCAAGAGAAACACAGGGCACACAAGACAAAGAAAAACAACTAAAACACAATACAATATGTATTAGATGCCACTCTACGCAAACAAACACAAATAACGTTAATAAGACATGGCCTCTCCTACAAACAAATAAAGGCGAACCGAACATCGTTTTTACTTTAGTAAATTTAAGAAATAATTCATGGGGGCTATCGCTCGTGGTAAAATATTTGGCATAAAGGGCCAACCCGTGGTAAAATCAGTATATATTCAAGCCCCCGTGAATTATTTCTATTCTAATAGGACAAATAGTATACGGTATTTATTTTTATATAACAGCCGAAAGAAATTATGACGTTGCCGATCAGCTGATATACCAATATACGCACATTTTAACACGGGTTTGGACCCAAAGCGTTTGAAGGACGTCATATTAGAATACTTGTTAATTTCCTCTTAGATTCCATCTTATATCAAACTAATAAAAGTTCTGTCAGGCAGCGTAGCAGACCAGGCTTTACATGTTGATGTTATGTAATATAACTGGCGACCACCAGCAGTACACTCACTTGGTATCAAGAGCACCGGACATTGTCAACCGCATCCTCAGTGCAATGGTTAGCGTACTCGCATCGAACCGAATGCGATAGATCATGGATTCGAACCCCGATCGGGTCAAACCAATGACCATGGAATTGGTATTTGTTGGTTCTCCACTAATCACATAGTATTAAAGAGAAAGAGAAAACGGACTGTTGTTTTAGTGAGCTCAATATAAAAACCCAACAAAGCGTGTTTGTCTAGTACAAAGCAGACCTCATCATCATCTATTTGAAAATTAACGTGTTTTCACCATGATATACCTGACAAATTGCTCAGTTGGCGTTAAACAACAATCACTAACTTACAACATTTTGGCGGTGTTTTAGACTTTTAGACTTTCAGATAGTGAGGAAGTTAAAAAACAAAAACATATTATACTACCCCAACAATCCCAAAATCAAATCGAAATAGGTGCTGTAGTGGTCGTGATCGTATGGTAGTTGGATTTATTACTACCTTTATAATCAACGTTGCGAGTTTGAATCCCGCTAAGGCGAGCCGTACTTGATGCAACTGTATGTGATAAAGTTTGATAGTGACTTGCGACAGGTTGGTGGTTTTCTCTGGGTACTCCGGTTTCCTCCACCAGTATATCTGACCGCCACGATCTAACTGAAATATTGTTGAAAGTGGCGTTAATCACCATAATCCTAATCCCTACTCCCCGCAATCGAATAATCGTAGAAATAGGGGGAAAATGCATACTCCTTATGCAAATACGTATCCGTTTACTTTCCTGGCATGGTACAGACAATTCAATAATGAAGCATTTCAGATCATGAAGAAGATTCTTAAAATGCATAGAAAGTAGACCCGATTGATGCCATTTAATGCCTTATGAAGCTTGTTCACAGATTCTAAAATCTTCTTGAATTATTAACATAATGTAGGTAAGAACTTTGGAAAGAGGGTTCGGTTTGGTTTGGTTTATGGTGTTTAAAGCCACTTTCAACAATACTTCAGTTCTATTGTGGTGGTCAGTTTTATTGGTGGAGGAAATCTGAGTACCTGGAGAAAACCACCGACCTGTCGCAAGTAACTGACAAACTTTATCACACAATGTTGTATCGACTACACCTCGCCATGAAAGAGGTTCGAACTCACAAATTTTGTAGTGCTAGGAACTGATTGCACAGGTAGTTGTAAGTCCAACTACCATACGATCACAACCACGACGGACCCATCGGAAAGAGGGAGCGAGTACAATGGCTGATGCCATCTTCATTTTGCATCATAGGTTTCATGGACAGACTTGTGTTTGCCTGTTGTCATTATAAACATGTAGATAGTAATAATTATATTATGTAGCATGACCAGTTGGTTCATTAATTTCTCGATCCTCTATCAGATGGTCAACGTATTAATTATAATGTCAGTTAACTAGGGTCATTTACTGACACTAGCATTGTATTGTCCATGTTTGTGGTATTATTTATAATGCAAAATGAATTGAAGCGAATATGTGAACAATATTATATTGTGTGCTGTTTGTTTTCTTGGCTTTGGCCAATGGAAATTATATATTAGGAGGGGGCGGGTGGATTTCTTTAACCCCTTCATTAATCGTGTTCCTGTCCCGCTGATGACCTAGACGTTTTTCGCCGTCTATCCTTATTTTCGTTGTGTGCAAAGGGTGAGTGAAGTGTGTTAAGTTCAAGGTGAACTAGGGTGATAGTTGTGTTGACATTTTTGAAAATAGTATTCGAAAGTTATGTTCGTAGTCAAAAACATGATTAAGACAAACAGCACATGAACCTGTTATATAAACGTTTAAAGTTACATTATTAAAAAGGCATTATCTTTATAACTAAATTAACACGACTGGTGCCACTAGTGGAACAGGAACTGCTTACTATTCCAGAGCACCTGAGTTCACCTCCGGCTTTGAGTGGGGTTCGTGTTTCTCGATTTCTAGTTTTATGTGTTCGTTTTGTAAATCGTTGTTTGTCCTTTTGTTCTTTTTTCTTTTGACCCTTGTGTTGTCTGCCCTTCTTCGATTTACGGATTCTGATTACCCCTTTGTTATATTCAAACCCTTCTATCCAAAATTTAACTTTTCTACACTACACATTACCATTCCCCATGAACACGTTAAAACCAGTTTAGCAGAAATTATTCACAAAACATGGTTAGCAACGTTACAAGATTATAGTTTTGGGTCACGAATTAACATATGGTAGTGGAAATGAAAGTAGACTGTTACATTTCTCCCTATTATGTTTCCACGTGCCTGTATTCTATCGAACATTTAAAGTGTGGTTAAGTCCATCTGCTGTATTATAGAAATATTATTATACATATGACAGATTCTGCGTCGTGGAGAAAAGATATAATATGTATAAAGTTCAAGATTACGATTAGGTGTTGTTTCACTAAGTTATATGTAATGATCAGCATTTTACTTGCTTGATTGCCTCATTTCAGTAAGTGAGTAGGATTGGGTCCATGTTCATTTAGTTTATTGAAATGCATGTACCAAGAAACACATGAGAGTGAGCGGTCATGTACATACATAGATGTTGGAAAACATGATATTTAACCAATAAAGGGAAAATTTGTAATCGTTCAAATGTGGCTTGTTTCCTAAATGGATGATATGAAATTAAAATACCCGGCATACCGGAAATGACACTTGGCTGTATTTAGTCGGATCCCCTCGGAATTCTTCTTAATGTCAATCGTTGGGTGAAAGAAAAATACGAAACATTGACAGACGAGGCAAACAAACATTGATTTCAGTCATGGATTAACATAGGCATAAAGGTTTTATTAAAAATCTAAATGCAAAATTAACAAAGCGAGGTAAACAAATATACTCTCATTAGAAACAGCAATGGCGACCGTTTAAAGGTAAATCCCCGTAGAGAAAGTCAAGGATGTATTCATGCATTCACATTGTCATCAAGGAATAAAAGACGTACCATTTACCTTGTTAATGGAGTACTAGTATAGTAATTGATTTTCAATACAAAAGGGTAAGGAATGGGCATTTAAACAATTAAGCATCAGATCGAAATGTGTGTTGTTTGGAGAAAAACAAGTGGTGGGATGGCAATCGTCAATGCTGATAACTTCTTTATGACCAAACAAATATTTTTTTTTTATAAAAATTATTCACATCAGTCTAGAATATATATACAGGACATATGAGAGGGGGTTCAGTCGATACATAAATCCGGGGCCCGGAGAGCCAAGAGGGGGCCTGTGAATCTCTGAATGGACATTCTGCTGCACAGGAAATAAAACATTTATAAAGCTTAACAGTGGTTTTATTGGACCTCAAATTTGAGAGAAGTCACAGCCTCTGCACGGGGCCGAAAGCAGTCTTGTTCCCCCTTACATTTCTTTTGGAAACCCTGTATATATAATATATAATCTTTAGAGGTGTATGCCTACTTTATATTTAATCTGTTAGAGAGAATCAGTTATATATTTTTGTCCTAAGAGTAATGGTCTTTAACCAAAACAAATTATACCTTCCTAGCTAGTAGTCAATTAACTACGAGCGTTCATTCAACCATGCTATTTACTCTACTTGTTTATGTTGTCGTTCATGTTTTATGTGTGGAAGCGAATCTGTGCATGCTATGACCAGGCTCAAGCTATCGACCAATTAGCGATATGTTTAAAAACCACAAAACAAAACAAAAATAATAATAAGAGTAAATTGTACTTTTAAAGATTTCTAGCGACCAATAATAAATATATTACTGTAAATACATATTCAACACAAGGAATCGACATTTGGGTATGAAGGATATATTTCTGGAACGCTCCTTCCACAATACATAGTTGACATTTAATACCCTACTGTGTGATATGTGACACCCTGCTGTTGGCTTCAGGTGCAGAAACCCACCCAGGCACTTTAGTCAGTTAAAGGTCCGTGCCATACTTTTGATTCAAACCCCAAGTGGGCAAGAACTTTGACGTTGGGAATTTTTCAGGGGATTTGTATAGAGCTCCCCCCTCCACAAAAAAATCCAATATCAAAGTTGATACCGGTATTTGACAACAAAAAACTTTGCCGTTGGGAATTTTTAATGGGATATTTATAGAGTCTACACGTTCCACAATTTTTTGGTTCAAATATCAAAGTTCATATTTGACACCCTGCTATGGGCTTGAGGTGCAGAAACCCACATAGGAACTGAAGTCAGTTAAATCCCTACGCCATACTTTTGACTTAAACTGCAAGTGGACAAGAACTTGGTCGTTGGGTATTTTTCATGGGATATTTATAGAAACCCCTCCCTCCACAATCTTTTTTTCAAATACCAAAGTTGATATTTGACACCCTGCTGTGGACTTGAGGTGGAGATACCCACCCAAGCACTTATGTCAGTTAAAGGCCCGGGCAATACCTTTGACCTAGACTCCAAGTGGGTAAGAAGTTTGCCGTTGGGAATTTTTCATGGGATATTTATAGAGCCACCCCTCCTCAATTTTTTTTTCAAATATCAAAGTTGATATTTGACACCCTGCTCTTTGCTTGAGGTGCAGAAACCCACCCAGGCACTTAGGTCAGCTAAAGGTCCGGGCATTACCTTTGACTTAAACCCCAAGTGGGTAAGAACTTTGCCGTTGGGATTTGTTCATGGGATATTTATAGAGCACATTCTCTTTCCACAAAAAAGATGAAATATCAAAGTTGATAATTGACACATTGCTGTGAGCTTGAGGTGCAGAAACCCACCCATGAAAAATTCCCAACAGGAAAGTTCGTGCCTCCTTGGGGTTTAAATCAAAGATTTTGCCCGGGCCTTGAACTGACTTAAGTTCCTGGGTGGATTTCTTCACCTCAAGCCCACAGCAGGGTGTCAAATATCGGATATTTTAATTTTTTTTGTGGAAAGGGGAGGGACTCTAAATATCCGATGAAAAAAATCCCAACGACAAAGTTCTTGCCCACTTGGGGCTTAAGGCAAAGGTATTTCCCGGGCCTTTAACTGACATAAGTACCTGAGTGGATTTCTCCACCTCAAACCCACAACAGGCTGTCATATATCAACTTTGATATGTGAATTATTTTTTTGAAAGGGGAAGGGCTCTATAAATATCCCATGAAAAATTCCCAACGGCAAAGTTTTTGTCCACTTGAGGCTTAAGGCAAATATATTACCCGGGCCTTTAACTGACTTAAGTGTCTGAGTGTGTTTCTGCACCTCAAGCCCAATGCAGGGTGTCAAATATCAACTTTGATATTTGAAAAACAATTGTGGAGGGAGCGGACGAATATCCCATGTAAAATTCCCAACTGCAACGTTTCTGCCCATTTGGGAATTGAATCAAAGATATTGCCCGGGTCTTTAAATCAATGAAGTGCCTGGGTGGGTTTATCCACCTCAAGCCCACAGCAGGTTCTCATATATCAACATTGATATATGATTTTTTTTGCTTGTTGAAAGGGGAGTGGATCTATAAATATCCCATTGAAAATTCCCAACGGCAAAGTTCTTGTGCACTTGGGGCTTAAGTGAAAGGTATTGCCCGGGTCTTCAATCACTTAAGTGCCAGGGAGGGTTTCCGCATCTCAAGCCCACACCAGGATGTCAAATATCAAATTTGATATTGGAAAACAATTGTGGAGGGGGGCCGAATATCCCATGACAAATTCCCGACGGCAAAAGTTTTGCCAACTTGAGGATTGAATCAAAGGTATTGCCCGGGTCTTTAACTGACTGAAGAGGCTGGGTATGTTTGTGGACCTCAAGCCTACAGCAGGGTGTCAAATATTAACTTTGATATTTGAAAAAAAATGTGGAGGGGAGGCTCTATAAATATCCGACGAAAAAATCCCAACTGCAAAGTTTTACCCACTTGATGATTGAATCAAAGATATTGCACGGGCCTTTAAATCACTGAAGTGCATGGGTGGGTTTCTGCACCTCAAGCTCAAAGCTGGGTGTCAAATATCAGCTTTGCTATTTTAAAAAAGGTAAAATGTATCGCCCGGTGTCATATGTTTTTTTGACCCCCTCATGGTAAATTGACCCCCTCATTTCTACCATGGGTAAAGGGTTTGATATACCAGGAGTACGGGGTTCGATATTCCATGGGTAGGGGTGTACTAATACCATGGGTAGGGAATTCGATATGCCATGAGTAGCGGGATCGATATACTATGGATAAGGGGTCAAAGTACATTGGGTAGGGAGGTCAAAATACCATCGGTAGGGGGTTTAAAATATGATGGGTAGGGGTTCAGATATCCCATGGGTAGTGTTCAATATACCATTCCTAGGGAGTCAAAATACCATGGGTAGGGAGCTCAAATACCATGGATAGGAGGGTTCGATATACCATGGGCTTGAGGGTTAAAATACAATGGATAGGGTCCGATATACCATGGATAGGGGGTTTGATATGCCATGAGTAGGGAGGTCAAAATAACATGGGTGGGGGTTCGGTATGCCATGGGCAGGGGGTCAAAATACCATGGATAGGAGGTTCGATCTACCCTGGGTAGGGTGTCCGATATACCATGGGTAAGGTGTTCAATATACCATGGGTAGGGGGTCAAAATACCAGGGTAGGGGGCTCTCTATGCCATGGATAGGAGGGGGTCGATATACCATGGGTTTCAAGGTCAAAATACCATGGGTAGGGTCCGATATACCATTGGTAGGGGGGTCAATATACAATGGGTAGGGGGTTCAATATACCATGGGTAGGAGTGTCAAAATACCATGGGTAGGGCATTTGATATGCCATGGGTATGGGGTCGATATACTATGGATAAGGGGTCAAAATACATTGGGTAAGGGGGTCAATATTTTATGGGTAGGGGTTCCGGTATGCCATGGGTAGAGTGTTCAATATACCATGGTTAGGGGGGTCAAATATACCATGGGAAGTGAGCTCAATATACCATGGATAGGAAGGTTCGAAATACCATGGGTTTCAAGGTCAAAATACAATGGGTAGGATCTGATATACCATGAATAGGGGGTTTGATATACTATGGGTAGGTGGGTTAAAAATACCATGGTGAGGGGAGTCAAAATACCATGGGTAGGGGGTCCGATATACCATAATTAGGGTGTTTGCTATGCTATGAGTAGGGGGGTCAAAATACCTTGGATGAGGGGTTTGGTATGCCATGGGAAGGGGGTCAAAATACCATGGATATGGATAGGAGGTTCGATATACCATGGGTAGGGGGTGTGATATACCATTGGTAGGGTGTTCAATATACCATGGGTAGGGGTCAAAATACCATGGGTAGAGGGCTTTCTACACCATGGATAGGAGGGGTTCGATATACCATGGGTTTCAAGATCAAAATACCATGGGTAAGGTCCGATATGCCATGGATAGGGGGTTTGATATACCATGGGTAGGGTGTCAAAATACCATGGACAGCGGTCCGATATACTATGGAGAGGGGTTTGTTATACCATGAGTACGGGGGTCAAAATATCATTGGTAGGGGTTCAATATACCATGAATAGGGGGTTTGATATCCATGGGTAATGGGGTCAAAATAACATGGGTAGGCAATTCAATATAGCAGGGGTAAGAGGGTCAAAATACCATGGTTAGGGGGTCGATATACCATTGATATGGGGTGCAAAATACCATGGAAAGGGGTGTCAAAGTACGACGGATATACCACAGATAAAGTGTTTTACATACTATGGGTAGAGGGGCCAAAAAGCCATGTGTAGAAGTTCAAAATACTATGGATAGGTGGCTTGATATCCAATGGGTAAGGGGTCAATATACCACGGGCAGGGGGCTCGATATACTACGGATAGGGGGTTCAAAATATCATGGGTAGATAATTCAATATACCATTGATAGGGGGTTCGATCTATGTATATGATATATAATGGGTAGGGAGGTCAAAATACTATGGGTAGGGGGTCCGATATACCATTGGTAGGGTGACCAATAAACCATGGGGAGGGGGTCAAAATATCATGGGTAGAGAGCTTAATATACCATGGATAGGAGGGGATTGAGGGCCAAAATACAATGGGTAGGGTTCAATACTAGTATGTCATGGATAGAGGTTTTGATATACAATGGGTAAGGGAGTAAACATACCATGGGTAGGGGACCCGATATACCATGGTTAAGGGGTTTGCTATACCATGAGTAAGGATCAAAATACCATGGGTGGGAGGTTCGATATACCATGGGTAAGGGGTCCGATATACCATTGGTAGGGTATTCAATATACCATGGGTAGGGGGTCTAAATACCATGGGTAGGGGGCTCAATATACCATGGATAGTAGGGGTTCGATATCCTATGGGTTTTAAGGCCAAAACATCATGGGTAGGGTCCGATATATCACGGATAGGGGGTTTGATATACCATGGGTATGAGGTAAAAATACCATGGATAGGAGGTTCGATATACCCTGGGTAGGGTGTCCGATATACCATGGTTAAGGGGTTTGCTATACCATGAGTAGTGTTCAAAATACCATTGGTTGGAGTTTCAATATACCATGGGTAGGAGGTCGATATACCATCGGTAGGGTGTTCAATATATCATGGGTAGGGGGTCAAAATAATAGGGTAGGGGGGCTATACCATGGATAGGAGGGGTTCGATATACCATGGGTTTCAAGGTCAAAATATCATGGGTAGGGACCGATATACCATGGATAGGGGGTTTGATATACCATGGGTAGGTGGGTCAAAATAACATGGGGAGGGGAGTCAAAATACCATCGGTAGGGGGTCCGATATACCATGATAGGGGGTTTGCTATGCTATGAGTAGGGGGGTCAAAATACCCTGGATGGGGGGTTTGGTATGCCATGGGCAGGGGGTCCAAATACCATGGATAGGGGGTTCGATATACCATGGATAGTGGTGTCAAAATACCATGGTTAGGGCATTTGATATGCCATGGGTATGGGGTCGATATACTATGGATAAGGGCTCAAAATCCATTGGGTAGGGGGTCAAAATACCATCGGTAAGGGGGTCCAAATACCATGGATAGGAGTTCGATATACCATGGGTAGGGGGTCCGATATACCATGGGTAGGGTGTTCAATAAACCATGGGTAGGGGTCAAAATACCATGGGTAGGGTGATCTCTATGCCATCGATAGGAGGGGTTCGATATACCATGGGTTTCAAGGTCAAAATACCATGGGTATGGTCCGATATGACATGGATAAGGGGTTTGATATACCATAGGTAGGAGGTCAAAATACCATGGGTAGGGGGTCAAAATACCATGGGCAGCGGTCTGATATACCATGGAGAGGGGTTTGTTATACCATGAGTACGGGGTCAAAATACCATTGGTAGGGGTTCAACATACCATGAATACGGGGTTTGATATACCATGGGTAGGCAGTTCATTATAGAATGGGTAAGGGGGTCAAAATACCATGGTTAGGGAGTCGATATACCATTGATAGGGGTTCAAAATACCATGGAAAGGGGTGTCAAAGTACGATGGATATACCATAGACAAAGTGTTTTACATACTATGGGTAGAGGGGCCAAAAAACCATGGGTAGGAGTTCAAAATACTTTGGACAGGTGGTTTGCTATACCATGAATAGTGGTCAAAACACCATGGGTGGGAGGTTCGATATACCATGGGTAAGGGGTCCGATATACCATCGGTAGGGTGTTCAATATACCATGGTTAAGGGTCAAATTACCATGGGTAGGTGGCTCACTATACCATTGATAGGAGGGGTTCGATATCACATGGGCTTCAAGGTCAAAATACCATGTGCAGGGTCCGATATACCACGGATAGGGGGTTTGATATACCATGGGTAGGGATCAAAATACCATGGGGAGGGGAGTCAAAATACCATGGGTAGGGGTCCGATATACCATTGATAGGGGGTTGAAAATACCATGGATAGGGGTGTCAAAGTACGATGGATATTCCATAGATAAAGTGTTTTACATACTATGGGTAGAGGGGCCAAAAAACCAAGTGTAGGAGTTCAAAATACTTTGGATAGGTGGTTTGATATACAATGGGTAGGGGATCAATATACCATGGATAGGGGGCTCGATATACTACGGATAGGGGGTTCAAAATACCATGGGTAGATGTTTCAATATACCATTGATAGGGGGTTCGATCTATACATATGATATATAATGGGTAGGGAGGTCAAAATATTATGTGTAGGCGGTCCGATATACCATTGGTAGGGTGTTCAATAAACCATGGGGAGGGGATCAAAATATCATGGGGTAGAGGGCTCAATACACCATGGAGGGGTTTGAGGGTCAAAATACAATGGGTATGATTCAACACTTGTATACTTTGGATAGGGGTTTTGATATTCCATGGGTAGGTGGGTCAAAATACAATGGGGTAGTAAAAATACCATGCGTAGTGGGCCCGACATACCATGGTTAAGGGGTTTGCTATACCATGAATATGGGGTAAAAATACCATGGGTGGGAGGTTCGATATACCATGGGTAAGGGGTCCGATATATCATCGGTAGGGTGTTCAATATACCATGGGTAGGGGTCAAATTACCATGGGTAGGTGGCTCACTATACCATTGATAGGAAGGGTTCGATATCCCATGGGTTTCAAGGTCAATATACCATGGGTAGGGTCAGATTTACCATGGATATAGGTTTTGATTTACCATGGGTAGGTGGGTCAAAATACAACAGGGCGGGGAGTCAAAATACCATGGGAAGGGGGCCCCATATACCATGGTTAAGGGGTTTGATATACCATGAGTATGGGTCAAAATACCATGGGTGGGAGGTTCGATATACCATGGGTAAGGGGTCCGATATACCATCGGTAGGGTGTACAATATACCATGGGTAGGGGTCAAATTACCATGGGTGGCTCACTATACCATTGATAGAAGGGGTTCGATATCCCATGGGTTTCAAGGTCAAAATACCATGTGCAGGGTCCGATATACCACGGATAGGGGGTTTGATATACCATGGGTAGGGGTCAAAATACCATGGGGAGGGGAGTCAAAATACCATGGGAAGGGGGTCCAATATACCATGATAAGGGGGTTTGCTATGCCTTGAGTAGGGGGGTCAAAATAGCTTGGGTGGGGGGTTTGGTATGCCATGGGAAGGGGTTCGATATACCATGGATAGAGGTCCGATATACCAGGGGTAGGGTGTTCGATATACCATGGGTAGGGGGTCACAATACCATGGGTAGGGGGCTCTCTATATCATGGATAAGACGGGTTTGATATACCATGGGTTTCAAGGTCAAAATACCATGGGTAGGGTCCGATTTACCATGGATATAGGTTTTGATATACCATGGGTAGGTGGGTCAAAATACAATAGGGCGGGGAGTCAAAATACCATGGGTAGGGGGCCCGATATACCATGGTTAAGGGGTTTGCTATTCCATGCCTAAGGGTCAAAATACCATGGGTGGGAGGTTGGATATACCATAGGTAAGCGGGTCCGATATACCATTGGTAGGGTGTTCAATATACCATGGGTAGAGGGCATTCTATACCATGGATAGGAGGGGTTCGATATTTCATGGGTTTCAAGGTCAATATACCATGTGTTGGTTCCGATATACCACGAATAGGGGGTTTGATATACCATGGGTACGTGGTCAAAATACCACGGGGAGGGGAGTCAATATACCATGGGTAAGGGGTCCGATATACCATGATAAGGGGGTTCACTATACCTTGAGAGGGGGTCAAAATACCTTGGGTGGGGGGTTTAATATGCCATGGGAAGGGGGTCAAAATACCATGGATAGGAGGTTCGATATGCCATGGGTAGGGGATCCGATATACCATGGGTAGGGTGTTCAATATACCATGGGTAGGGGGTCAAAATACCATGGGTAGGGGGCTCTCTATATCATGGATAAGAGGGGTTCGATATACCATGGATTTCCAGGTCAAAATACCATCTGTAGTGTCAGATTTACCATGGGTATGGGTTTTGATATACCATGGATAGGTGGGTCAAAATACAATGGGAATAGGAGTCAAAATACCATGGGTATGGGGCCCGATATATCATGGTTAAGGGGTTTGCTATACCATGAGTAGTGTTCAAAATACCATCGGTGGGAGGTTCGATATACCATGGGTAGGGGGTCCGATATACCATCGTTAGGGTGTTCAACATACCATGGGTAGGGGGTCAAAATACCATGGGTAGGGGGTCCGATTTACCATGGATTTGAATTTGCTATTCCATGAGTAGGGAGACCAAAATACCAAGGGTAGGGTGTTCAATATACCATGAATAGGGGTTCGATATACTCTCGGTAGAGGGGTCAAAATACCATGGGTAGGGAGTCCGATATACCTTGGATAGGGGGATTGATATACCATGGGTACGAGGGTCAACATACTATGGGTAGGGGGTTCGATATACCATGGATAGTGGTGTCAAAATACCATAGGTAGTGCATTTGATATGCCATGGGTATGGGGTAGATATACTATTGATAAGGGGTCAAAATACATTGGGTACGGGGTCAAAATACCATCGGTAAGGAGGTCAAAATGTTATGGGTAGGGGTTCCGGTATACCATGGGTAGAGTGTTCAATATACCATGGTTAGGGGGGTCAAAATACCATGGGCAGGGAGCTCAATAGACCAAGACTAGGAAGGTTTGATATACCATGGGTGTGAGGGTGAAAATACAATGGGTAGCATCCGATATACCATGAATAGGGAGTTTGATATACCATGGGTGAGTGGGTCAAAATACCATGAGGAGGGGAGTCAAAATACCATGGGTAACGGGTCCGATATACCATGATAAGGGGGTTTGCTATACTATGAATAGGGAGGTCAAAATACCGTGGATGGGGGGTTTGGTATGCCATGGGCAGGGGGTCAAAGTACCTTGGGTAGGGAGCTCAATATACTATGGATATGAGGATTCGATATACCATGGGTTTGAGGGTCAAAATACAATGGGAAGGGTCCGATATACCATGATAAAGGGGTTTGCTATGCCATGAGTAGGGGGTTCAATACTTTGGGTGGGGAGTTTGGCATGCCATAGGGAGGAAGTCAAAATACCATGGATAGGAGGTTCGATATGCCATGGGTAGGGGGACCGATATACCATGGGTAGGGTGTTCAATATACCATGGGTAGGGGGTCAAGATACCATGGGAAGGGGGCTCACTACACCATGGATAGGAATGATGCGATATCCCATGGGTTTTAAGGTCAATATACCATGGTAGGGTCCGATATACCACGGGGGTTTGATATACCATGTGTAGGAGGTCAAAATACCATGGGTAGGGGATCCGATTTACCATGGTTAGGAATTTATTATTCCAGGAGTAGTGGGACCATCATACCATGGGTAGTGTGTTTAATATACCATGAATAGGGGTTCGATATACACTGGGTAGAGGGGTCAAAATACCATGGGTAGGGAGTCCGATATACCATGGGTAGGGTGTTCAATATACCATGGGTAGGGGGGTCAAATTACCATGGGTAGGGAGCTCAATAGACAATGGATAGGAAGGTTCGATATTCCATGGGTTTGATGGTCAAAATACAATGGGCAGCATCGGATATACCATGAATAGGGGGTTTGATATACCATGGGTAGGTGGGTCAAAATACCATGGGGAGGGGATTCCAAATACTATTGGTAGGGGGTCCGATATACCATGATAAGCGGGTNGGGGGGGGTTTGGTATGACATGGGTAGGGGGTCCGATATACCATGGGTAGGGTGTTCAACATACCAATGTAGGGGGTCAAAATACTATGGGAAGGGGATTCTCTATACCATGGATAAGAGGGGCTCGATATACCATGGGTCTCAAGGTCAAAATACCATGGGTAGGGTCCGATATATCATGGATAAAGGGTTTGATATACCATGGGTAGGGGGTCAAAATATCATGGGCAGGGGTCCGATATACCATGGAGAGGGTTTTGTTATACCATGAGTACGGGGGTCAAAATACCATAGGTAGGGGGTCAAAATACCATGGGTAGGAAGTCGATATACCATGGATAAGAGGTTCGATATACCATTGACAGGGGGTTCAAAATACCATGAATAGGGGTGTCAAGGTACAATTGATAAGGGGTCCGTAATACCATAGATAGAGGGTTCTGCATACTATGGTTAGGGGGCCAAAAACCATGGAAAGGGGTTAAAAATACTATGGATAGGGGGTTTAATATACAATGGGTGGGGGCTCAAAATACCATGGGTAGGGGGTAATATACCACGGATAGGGGGTTCAAAACACCATGATTAAGGGGGCCAAAAAGACCATGGGTAGGGGATTAGATATATAATGGGTAGGGGGTCAAAATAATATAGGTAGGGGGTCCGATATACCATGGAAAGGGTGTTTGATATTTTACTATGGGTAAGGGGTCCGATATGCCATGGGTAAGGTGTTCAATATACACAATACACCATGGGTAATGGGTCAAAATACCATGGATAGAGAGTTTGATATATCTTATGTAGAGGGATCAAAATACTATGGGTACGGGGTTCAACATACCATAGATAGAAAAATCGATACACCATATGTAGGGGCTTAAAATACCATGTGTATGGGGGTCAAACTACCATGGGTAGAGGGTCCGATATGCCATATTTAGAGGGGCAAAAATTCCATGGGGAGGGGGCTCAATATACCATGGATAAGGGGTTCGATATACTCTGGGTAGAGGGGTCAATATACCATGGGTAGGGAGTCCGATATACCATAGGTAGTGGGTTCAATTTACCATGGCTAGGGTTGACAATACCATGGGTTGGTGGTTCAATATATCATGCATAGGGGGGTTCGATATACCATTGATATGGGGTTCAAAATACCATGGGTATGGAGGTCAAAATACCATGGATAGCGGGTTCGATATGCCATGGGTAGGTGGGTTTGATATACCATGGGTAGGGGTGGTCAAAATACCATGGATAGGGAGTTTGATATAGCAATGGTACGGGGTTCAAAATACCATTGGTAAGGGTCCGATATGCCATGGATAGCGGGTTTGATATACCATGGATAGATGGTTCAAAATACCATGGGTATGGGTGTCAAAATACCATGGATAGCGGGTTCGATATGCCATTGGTAGGTGGGTCAATATACAATGGATAGCGGGTTCGATATACCATGGGTAGGGAGTCAAAATACCATGGATATGGGGTTCGATTAACCATGGTGGTTCAATTTATCGTACAGGGTATCAGTTTTCAAAAAGAGGGTCAATATACCATGGATGAAAATGGACCCCGGGGTCAATATACCATGGGGGTCAAAATACCATATGACACCTGGCGGGTCTTTTACTCACCAGAGTGCCTTCTTGGGATTCTGCACATCAGGTCCGCAGTCGGGTGTCAAATGTAAACTCTACATTATGTGTGTGTGGGGGGGGGGGAGAGTTTGGGTGCTCCAGAAATATTTCCTGTATGTCCAGATGTCGATTAATTGTGTTGTATATGCATTTACAGTAATATATTTGTTATTGGTCGCTAGCAATCTTTAAAAGTACATTTTACTCTTATTATTTTTTTATGGTTTTGAGACATATCGCCTGATTGGTCGCTAGCTTAGTTCTCGCTAGCTTGAATCTGGTCATGTTATGTATTGTTTATTTATGAATGCATAGTCGTTGTAGATCCAATTTTAAGAGGGGATGAGAGTCCCATTAACCGGCTTAACAGCAACCAATTTTCGTGCCTGTAAGGACCAGGATTACCAGCGCCGTATATTGTCATGTTTTCGTGTTCAGAGTTTTGAGGTCAGAGGTGGCCATTCGTTTTGTTTATATTCAATAGACTAGTTGACAATCACTGCTTATAATCTTTTATTCCCATAACTGTCGTTGAATTTGATGGAGGCCATTCGCTTAGTGTAAGAGGGCAGGCATAAACTATCACAGAAATTGATTCATCAGTGGAGAATGACAGTATTATAGTTTGAATGTCAAGGAAAAAATGGTTGATCTCAAAATGTGTACATACGTGGAAGGGAAATAGGACATAGTTGTGCACAACACCGACAAAAAAAGAACAAATCACCGTTAGGGTGGGACATAAATAAGGCTGAACAATCCAAACAGTAATTATATTGTAAACCCTTGTACATCCATGTCAGGTGGTATGGGTTTCTTAATGGGTAACTAGTGAATTTTTTCAGCTTAAAAAAAAGACCACGTTTAACAAAAATGTGAAAGCCTGATCAACACAATTAAGATTCTGCATGACAATAGCAGGATAACGTCGTATTCGATGGTATAGCTTCTCTACACATTATTTGTGTTGATGTCATATAGTGATTACTCTCATTCATTTGTATTGTATTGTATGCTATACATAATTTTATAATATAAACTAACCAATGATAATAACAGAGGTGGGTGGGGGCGTCGTGGCCGTGATCGTATGGTAGTTGGATTTACAAGTACATGTGCAATCGGTGACTATCACCACTGATGTTGAGAGTTTGAATTCCGCCCAGGGAGAGGCATACAACATTATGTGATAAATTTGTCAGTGACTTGCGGCAGGTCGGTGGTTTTCCCCGGGTACTCCGGTTTCCTCCATCAATAAAACTGACCGCCACAAAATGCCTGAAATATTGTTAAAAAGAAGTTCATCACCATGAAACCAACCAACCAACCAACTAATAACAGAGGGGGTCAGCTTGGACGAGAGGTTATGGTTCCTTGACTTCTGACGACAACTCTATACCACAGGATACCTACATAAAGCAACGTTGTTGTAAAGACCAAAGATCACCGAATCCTAATCATAATTACTGAATGACTTTAACTACAAGGTCATGGTCTTAATATGTATTATATATCTGCTTGTTCTTGACATCAATTATCTTCACGTACTGCCTGCAATGATAGAATATCAAATTTAAGATGTTATTAAGATATAATCAACTCTTTCCCCACATTCCCGCTCGCTGATTATTGTTTATCTTTAATACCCACTTAATTTTTTTAAAGGATCGCATAAGCAATAAGTTAAAAGGCTTTCATGGGTTATCCTTGTTTGACAATTTATTACCATTTAGTGAAATTGTATTAACAAAATTTTATTTTTTAGATGAATTAGAAATTTTGTATCACTTGTGTGGATTGTTGATATGTTTTAACCACATTGTTTACCTTTTACATTTACATTTTTATTTTTGTAAACATCCCCGATTGAGGTTTTTGTTTTGCACAACGTAAAAAAGCATACAAAGGGAATCTGAAGCTGTACAAAATATTAGAAAATGACAAACTATTATGGTAATTTCTTAAGAGAAATAAGCATTATGTATCATACAGCATCCGTTGTTATATATAATAGGCGGTATAAAGCGTTTACATAGTTGCTTGTATTTTACTTACAGAAGTTACTCTCACAAACAAAATAATATGACGTGTGACAATAGTGGTCAAACCATTTTGAATTGCTTCCGCTATATGAAACACAATTCTTTGATGTTCCTTTATTTCCATATCCGGATAGCCATTTTGTAAAGGTAGCATACGACTGGTCATAACTCCAACGCCATTTGCCTTCTTGAAGATCGGTAAGACCTATCCAGTATCCATGACTACCTAAATGTTTAATACATAATGATAATATATTTGTAAATTATCATATACACATCTAACTAACAATAACAATCTGAAAAATGCACAATGATTAGTCGCGTATTATATAACCATCATGCATGCACCATTTTAAGGGCTGCTTCTTTTACTGTTTAATTTCGGTTTTATGAAAATGTATATAGCAAGACAGGGAGCTTAGGAAAATAGAAGTTCAATTGTTATCATATATATATCTGATCTGAGGTACAGCACAATCACTTTTACAAATTGTATTTATAGTTTGAATAATAAACTTTGCACAAAAATAATCACCATCATGCATTGGGTAGGCCATATAGACATACGAGCATATATAAATGTCATTTCCACAATCGTAGCTACTCGGTAATTCTCGCTACCCATTAGTGTGATATATCATGCGCTTGAGCCCCAAAGACCTCACAATTGTTTTTATTTGTTGCTTTTCCGTTAAGCACAGAACGTTAAGGAGAATACGCAAATACTGATTGGCTCGAAATCAGGATAATGTGTCCACGCGTTGTTTCAGTATTATACCACCATACAGATCTAACTAACTGTGTTATTCTAGTACAAGTGGACCTCCTCACCATTTCATTGATAATCAACTTGTTCTCACCATGATATAGATGTAAAATTCACTGGATGGACAACTCTTATATAACTTCCGCATATGTATTACGTTCCTCTTTGAAATTCGTTGTTACGTTAAATCACTTAAAAATGAACATTGTATACTTAGTATCATAAACAAAATCTAGCGTAAATGTTGTATTAATACGTTTTGGTATGTGTGAGTATATCCAATTATTCTCAGCTTCGGTATCAACTTTCACAAGATATCCTCCAATCTCTTTACATCTTTTCTGAAATTCACATATATAAGTGTTAGGGGTAATTAACATATTTCTATAAAATACATTATACACAACCATTTATATGTAATGGAAAATGAAGAAAACAAAGAAAGAAAAGACAATGGAACCAGGACGACTGGACCTTTGACAATCTTTGTATCTGACTTATATAAGCCCTACTGCTTATAAGTTCGTTTTGGTCGTGAATATAGCTGAAAACTGTTCACTTAACGCTTGACAGCAATCAAAGATGACATATAGACGTTAATTTTAGTTTGTATTACTAGTATTCAAATTTGATCGCCCAGCAAATGGACATCAACCACCGATATAAACATGTTCCGTACGCTAAACCAATATCAGCATTTGTGAAAATAAACGGATTCTAGGGACAAATAAAAACGAAGATATCAAATTTTGTGCGCGTCACGTGTTTCTGGAATCGCCCTCGTCATGTACTCTCAAAATCGAAAAATTTAAAACCAAATAATTTAAAAGTATTTGGGAACAAGAAAACCAAATGACCTATACGGGACGGATAGCGCCAAAATTAATTAAGGTTAGCTATGACTGAGGGAGGAGAACCTTAGTTTTAATGATAATTATATTTTTTTAGGAATTGTAAATTTCCATAACAAATATAGATATGTAAAAAATTCCAAAGTTACATAATATTTGATAATTTGATCTCATTTGAGCTGATCTCATTGCGCTTTTTTTTTGTACTGAAATCTCCTCACACATTGTATTGGTCTTATACTTGGTAGTGTCAAATCAAGTACAATTTCCACATAAAGCAATATTCATTTCGTCACATACATTTGTTTTGTTTTATTTGTTTTATACATTGGACATTTCACTGAAAAATTGGCTGACTTATGCCACTAGTGAAGGTAGAACTGCTTACTTTCCTGTGACTCCCGAATTTTTAGTCATGTTTGCATTGCTCAGATGCTCAATTTTTTCTTAAAAGTTTGTTTTATCGTTGTGTCCTTTTTGACTTTTTATTGTCTGTTCTTTGAATTACGGCTTCAGATTGTCCCATTGGTATCTCCAAACTTTCGTAATTAAATATTATAATGTCCACCATGACATTCACCAGACACGACGTGCATGTCGTCATTGTTCACTACCGGTGCCATGCATGGAGATACTGACCCATTCCAAGCACAGTTGTCAGGACTGTTATTACGTTATTTACTTTAAATGGTGTTTATTTACCTACCCGGAAAGCGATTAAATATAATACATATTTATACTTACTGCTGCCCCAAACCATTGAAGTGCATTTTTACCATAATAGTAGCAGTGTCCATTGTATTTCTGCCATGAAACCTCTGTAAAATGAATAGCAAATAATACATTTTACAATGTAAGGTAACCTTAAGTTATCACTAATCAATTAATATACAACTCAAGAATTAGCTATGCCCTATCTTGGTTCTCTGTCATTTTGTCACTATATATATATATATATATTATGTTGTTCATTGCTATATCATTGTACTTCCTTATACAAATAAAAGTAATTCTATCCAATGTATCTGAGCAACTTAGACAATAAACATCTTACTTTAAGTGTAGGTGTAGATCTCACATCCAACTTATACAATATACATCTTACTTTAAGTGTAGGTGTAGATCTCACATCCAACTTAGACAATATACATCTTACTTTGGGGGTAGGTGTAGATCTCACATCCAACTTAGACAATAAACATCTTACTTTGAGTGTAGGTGTAGATCTCACATCCAACGTAGACAAAATACATCTTACTTTGGGGGTAGATGTAGATCTCACATCCAACTTAGACAATATACATCTTACTTTGAGTGTAGGTGTAGATCTCACATCCAACTTAGACAATAAACATCTTACTTTGAGTGTAGATGTAGATATCACATCCAACTTAGACAATATACATCTTACTTTGAGTGTTGGTGTAGATCTCACATCCAACGTAGACAATATACATCTTACTTTGGGGGTAGATGTAGATCTCACATCCAACTTAGACAATAAACATCTTACTTTGAGTGTAGATGTAGATCTCAAATCCACGCTTTACAGGTTGCAGTGTTATTATTCATCTTACGTAATAATACTAAATTACAATACTAATACTAGTGACAGTTTCCAATGTTCAACTCACAGACACACATATCACTGTCCTCATGTTCCCGTTATGCGGTCATGAGGTTGTCAGGTTATAAAACTGAAATCTGACCTTGGACTATAGTGAGGTATATTAGTTTAGAGAGTGTCACGTATCTTGCTCGTTAAAGACCACTTTTGTAGATTTAGATAAAGAGATTCGTTGCTCTAGATGTCCTATTTCTCATCCTTTCTGTATATTATTAAACATGTTCTCGTCCTTGATACGTATGAAATATTTACAGATGGACTTGATGCAACGAACAATTAACCAATAAATTACAATTGACATGCAGTGATTGTACAAAAAAAAATGTACTGTGTTCACACGTGATAATAGATGGTTCTTATATATTTAAACTGGTTTCGCATGTTATTCTAAGCTATAAATGGAGATTTTCTCACGTCTTCATTTACAGCTATACCCTGTCATATACATTTGGTTAACAAATTATACACATTCGATGAGAAAAAGTGTTAAAAAAACAAAATACATCATGATATTGAACTTAATATAATATAATAACAGAAACAATTACAGTCCGGGTAAACAAATCAAAACTAGTGAATTATCATAACTAACATAAATAATAAAAATGTAGATCTATATAGAATTTAGCAATACAGTTTAATAAGTCTGGTTCAAAGGTAACTTTTCCTGGTGTAATGTGATCATAATATAATAACATGCATATTACAAACTTTTAAAATCGTCCTGCAGCATCTGTAGATCTTTGTTCAACGTCTTTATTTTCTGGTTGATATTGGTCTTTAGAGTTGCTAGATGATCTTTCATGACTTTGATGGATTTCTCGACATCATTCTCAAGAGTTTTAATCGTCGTTCCCAAGTAGGACTCCAGATTTGTCAAGGCTTTCTGAGAATCCTCAAAGTCCTTAGAATCATTTGTCAGACATGGCAACCTCACAAAGCTCACTACTCTCTTACAGATTAAAAATAATAAACAGAGCCTGCTTATAATCATTTTAAGTTTTCCTGAAATATAAAGACATAGATTTAAGTCAAGTTTGCAGATACCAAAGGGGTAATCAGAATCCTTATATCGAAGAGGAACAGACAACACAATGGTCAAAACAAAAAGCACAAAAGGACAAACAACGATCTACAAAACATTCGCGTAAAACTAAAGATCGAGTAAGACGAACCCCACTAAAAACCTGGGGTGAACTCATGTGATCCGGAGGGTAAGCAGTTCCTGCTGCACTATAGACATATCCACTAACAGGGAGTTAAGATCAACATTCCTATTCCTATCCTATTGGCCTCGTTAGATGTAATTCCGACATTCTCGCGCATTGTCCTCTCCTGGATTTCGTCAGTTATGTCCCTCATAAATAATATAATTTTTAGCGAACCAGTACAAGGCATATGATACCAATACATGTACACAGTTAATGAAAGCACTGTGTCTCCAGAAATTATTGTGTGCTCTTATTTTGGCAGTCCTTAATGCCAAAACCTACAATGATCCATCTTAGTTTTACAAATGTGTCCTTCCAACACGTTTATATGTAAAGCAAATCGTCATTGTTTACAGTTGTTTCTGGATGCATACAGTAGTATACCGTCACCGTAGGACCAATGCAATTCGGCTAACGCTGACATTGGTGAAAAAGTGGGAGGGGTTTAGTAATCCCTTGCTAGCGAACATGAAATATATAGATGACATTGAAAATGAAATACAATAGTTCGCCAAACCTCAAACTAATAGACAGATAAATGACCACGATAAAATTCAATGGGATTATAAATCCTAGCTTGGGACAGAAACATAAATTTAGCGCCCCCCCCCGGCCTAAACCTATTCATAGTTGCAATAGATTCAAAACCACCGCTTAAAGGTGAAGAGAATGAAATAACACACTGTTGGAACAGTTGCAAAATCTAATAGAAAAATCGTAGAAACACTGAAAGCAAAATCAATACCGCTAACACAGACTACCACTTGCCTGGATGGCTTGGTAGAAACATTTCAATATAAAGTGTGTTTAATTTTAACGTGTTTTTGTCCGTAAATTTAAAACTTATTAGACATGAGATTTACATAATACATACACAGAACATCAATTACATACATATAAACATTTTCATATAATATTAAGATATGCTCCAGAAATCCCTTACTTAAAAAAACTTTACATACTGAATTCCCGAACATAAAAACACTGCAATCCCCAATCCCAATATATGAAATATGAATCTCCGGATACTGAAATGGGTAATTCCCGTATTCCGAGCGAGAATATGCCCAATCCCAGAGTCTAGATAAATGCCCCTTCTGTGCTGTATTGAGATCATACTATTGTCGTATTGTGCATATATTAGCAGATGGAAAATACTTCAAGGTATGGTACTAGGTTTACATATTGGGGATATGGGGTTTACTCTGCAATGTTTGTGAAACGATACTTTAAACAGTGGTGGACAGTTCCAATATCCACAAACACAGAGCCATCATCCCCCCCCCAAAAAAAAAATTGAACAAAAAAGGACCGTAAGATCTGGCTTTGGAAATTCAGGTCCTTGATGAAATATGCACAAAAATGCGGGGGTATTAAACATGTTATTTGGATCCCAACCCTCTCCCTCTTGATAATTGGATCTCCACCAACAATACAGATATTAACAAGCAATTAACAAATGCATAGATTCGCTTCACTCTAAATATAAAAACTACACACTATGACAACATAAACATGGATAGTACAATAGCAGTGGTCAATAAATGTTCGTTGCTAACTGACTAATGGCTAAGACGATATAATCTACTGGTTAAAGACCATTATTCACAGGACAAAATTGGTGTCGAGTAATACTGACTAAACCTACAAAATACTAAGATTAATGACTAATTATCTGTTATTGATAACAAAGGTTGATGGACTGATTTGTTGTTGGTTGTTGTGAATGTCACTAAAGGCAACCAATATAGTGACGACCAGATGTATTAGGGGAAAACAGCCCATACAAATATAGCCTACTGACTTGTCAAATAAATATAATTTTTAAAAAGTGAAATATAGTGTAAAAAAATAAAAAAATTGCAACTTACCTTTTGTTTTTATCTTTTATATGTGTAGAAAACAATAATACCTATATTTGATACATGTGCATATATGTACATATATTTTGAAATATACACCTATATTTTTGACATGCGATCATGAAACGAAACCGAAATCAATTGTATAAGAATACTACGAAATGTATTTGATAGTACATGTAATTAACAGAAGCTGCATTTCATGGAATGTAGAAAAATCTAAAAATACCAAGTAATGAAAAGGGGCCGTCGTAATCGCATGTTAGTTGGATTTATGACTACCAATGTAATCAGTACCTATCACCACTAACGTTGTGAGTTCGAATCCCGCTCAGGCGATGTGTACTTGATACAAAATTATGTGATAACGTTTGTCAGTGACTTGCGGCAGGTTGGTCATTTTCTCCGGTTTCATCCACCAATAAAACTGATAGGCAGGATATAACCGAACTAATGTTGAAAGTGGCGTTAAACACCATTATCCTAATCATCCCAAGTAATAAAAGGAAACTACTAGTATAAATAACAACAACAAAGAAGAGAGAGAAACAAAATAATAGAAGAATAAAAACATAATCAATAATCATATTAAGGAATGATTCTTGCCAAGACAATGATAAAGGACTATTAACAGTTCCTTCATAATGTAATTGTTATCAAAACTAATGGGTTATGGTGTTTAACACCACTTTCAACATTATTTAAGTTATATAAAGGTGGTCATTTTCATTGGTGGATGTAACCGAGGTATAATTTCCTTATTGACGTCAGTTTATTATTTATTGTGGCAGGTCCTTTTGTAGTAGCATTGAAACTGTTGCGACTCAAGATTGAGCAACACGAAACAAACAAACAAACAAAATATGGGTGAACTCAAGTGCTCGGTAATGGTAAGTAGTTCCTACTCTCCTAGTGACACCCGTCGTGCTTTTCGTGTTTCAAAGCATGGTAATAAGTCATTAAGCAAAATTTGACATCGGATAAGAGTGAAAATATGTAGAACTATCACTCATTGGTTAATTTATAAAATATAAAATGTTTGGAAGATATAAATGATATATCAGACACATGACGTACAATACATTTTGCCATTATTGCAGCTTAAGATTTAAAAAAAATATGCCACACTGTCGGAACAATTCCAAAATATAATTGAAAAATCGTAGAAACAGAGACAAAATGGATACTCCTAACACGTGACCACTCACTCTCCTGGCCTGGTAAAACACTGCAAAAGAATGGATACTCCTAACACGTGACTACTCACTCTCCTGGCCTGGTAAAACACTGCAAAAGAATGGATACTCCTAACACGTGACCACTCACTCTCCTGGCCTGGTAAAACACCGCAAAAGAATGGATAATCCTAACACGTGACCACTCACTCTCCTGGCCTTGTAAAACACTGCAATAAAAAGTATGATGGACCAAAACCAATTTAATAAAACAATAATTGTTGATACTACACAAAATAAAATAAAGCAATATACAGAGAAGATGAAAGCTTGAGTGTTATTTAAGCAACAAAACAACATATTTTGTATGTTCGATTTGGCGACTAATTTTCCTTACTCGTTTATAAACCCTTAAACTCCAAAAAATCAGTAGTGTATGTACTTGATGGCAATATCCTAATTTTTTTTTTACAGTAGGAATTACGGTTTACTTATAGTTTGTATCGCTACTTTCAACAATGTTTCATCTAAATCGTGGCGGTTAGTTTTATTGGTGGAGGAAACCTGAGTACCCGGAGAAAACCACCGACCTGTCGCAAGTCACTGACAAACTTGACGTGACCACAACTGATGATAGAAATGAAATACTAGTACAATAAAGTCTGGTTATATCAATTTTTTATCATCAATATATGTATCACTCCGCAAAACATTGTACAGACATACATTATTTCATACAAGACATAGATCACGTACCACGAGGATCAGAATAGCTACAATGTATAACAGTATACAAAAACACTGACGTCAATGGCTTTTGTTTTTAGATCAATTGTGTCACTCGCGTACCATGCAGATTAGTATATATAAGTGCATGTAGATTTATTAAAGATATAATAGTCTACGAACAATTTTGCTAAAGAATACATTGACATCCAATTAGAAAAGATCAGGAAATTGGTCGGTATCATTGCCGTTTCAATGCTTGTTTGTAAACATGTTTTCCCCGATCCAATTTTATTTTGTTCTTTTATGAAATCCCGTAGAAAACTGTAGTGTACGGTCAGATTATTTATTTTATTTTTCAATAAAGATTTCGCGATAGAATATTAAAAAATAAAATAAATATTAAATGATCCTTTCGTCAAACTGATGACGTGAAGTAGCAATCACTCATTACTTTTCACCGGATACGATAAGACTGCAATATTGTTGAACGTGGCATTTTACCGTCATAATACAGCTACTGATATTATTAATGATATTAATAATAAAATACAACTACTAATTCTGTTAATGTTATTAATAAGAAAATACAACTACTAATTCTGTTAATGTTATTAATAGTAATTAAAAATATTTGTTCAAGAACAAAGGAAAGGTAATTCCCGTCACGTGATGTACTACTACATTTATTCGCTTTTGATCTCTAATGAGATGATTGATTGCTTGATTAATGCTTAACACCACACGAGCAGTATTTCGGATGTCTCTGGGCCGAGAATAAGTTCAATGAGATATAAAAACCATATAGAATGAGGGTAGAGATGAGTTCACCTGATAAACAACGTTTGACTGCCACTTAAAATGTATGGACAATTGAGTAGAAACGAACAGAAATATTACCTCGAGCACAAATAGAGAGCAACAAAAGAGAAAATGAAAGGAACTATTCAAAAATGGAATTCGAATCCCAGTCTCTGGAAAGTGAGCGGTCATGTACACTGTGTAAGAGGTGTTGATTTTGTATACGTTTCTACGATTTAGATATTGGAACTGTTTCAACGATGTGATAGATTGTTTTTAATGTTATTATACTAATGGAGTCAAATGAAGAATATAATTCTTTCTTTCTGGGTTTAAAGTACTTTTCAGTCATTTTTCATACATTCTATTTCTGATTTAAAAGAAATGAAATTATATATTTCTTTGGTAATTTGTCAATGAAAGGATTTAAATTATATATCCTCTTGTGATCTGTCAATTTTGCATGATATTTCATTATACCCTGGTCATTCGTTTCATTGTAGGACAGACAGATCTTACGTAATGTTACTAAGATGATGGATAATACTTTAGATATATCTTGTCGTCATATCCAAGGCTGTATCATCTTGTTTGTTTAAACCTAATATGCACGTGATAACATTATTGCAATGACTGGGAATGCTTGGATTTTTTAAACGCACTGCAGGTACCTGTGTGTGCACCCGTATAACGGGGTAGTTTTTCTAAATAAACACTCATATATATATTTATTTAACCTGTATATTTGGTCTCGAATAAATCATTAGGCGTAGTCTTACTTACTGTCATTACTCAACTCGTACTCAGGAAATGGCACAGCAAGCGTTGCACTCAGCATAACTGCGAAACGAAACGCGAAGCGAAACGTAACGAAACGAAACGAAATGAAATAAATCGAAACGAAATTCACGAAACGAAACGAAACGGAATAATGCAAAATGGAATAAAAACCTATTTTAACGAAACAATTTCTTGGAGAAAGACTAGACAAAAATTAAATGAAAAAAATAGAGAAAGTATCATTTAAGTGTAGAAAAAGATAGTTCATTGTTTTCCCGGTTATATTAAAAAAAAATCGTTCTTCATCTACCAATGACGAAATGATTGATTCATCGATTGTTGACTGCTAAACGCCACATCAGTGATATTCCAACAATACGGTGCCGAATGACGAATATAAAATAACTGTTACATGGTGGAATAACTTCCTATATATATGGTGATGTTCTGACAATCGGGGTCCTATTTTTGATTATCTGTCTGGCACGTGTCTGGCATGGGGTATACTTTTTGTCACAGCTGTCTGAAAAGGGGTGTAGGTTTTTGTCTGGTATATTCTTCTAAAATCGGGTCTTAAAGAGGCTTTAGTTAGACAACAGTCTGAGATGGGGTCTAAAATTGGCTAGATCACCCAAAATTATTCCCACACTGTATCTTATATGGGGGATCATTGTGTTAAAATATCAAATGGATTGGTTTATCAGAAGCAGACCTCTATTTGCAGGCAGAGAACGCTGACGATGGCGATGGAAGCATTATACTATTTACGGTTCGTGTAAAAATCTACACAAAGAATGGCTAAGTGGTCATTTATAGTTCGACCCCTCGCGAAAGTCGCTGTGATGAAGTCAATTTTAAATGTTGACTACAATAGGTTTCCTGCAAGATTACATATATTATAACCATAGCGGGGATGATTTAAATGTGAAAAGCTAACGGACGACAGACGACTGAACGCTTTGCCATGAAAAAGCTCACATGGCCTATGGCCAGATGAGCTAAAAAAAATTGTAAAAATAACAACTCAATAATCGATCTCGAAGAACATAGCTATTTTGGCGATAAATTTTAAATGCATCGTCGAAGTTCTGAGCTGTCATCAGTTCCGGGTCTTCAGTACCGGAGGAAAGTTCCATAAATGCTTGGTTCCTTCTGTCAGAAAATTTATTTACCGAGAAAAAATCATATATCTCAGTTTCGTCCATCGATCCACGACTATTGCATTCCTTAAACAGCGAAAGAGTAAAGAAAACCTTGATTCCACGTGATTTAAAGCTAAGAAAAAGATAAAGTTGTATTACTGCTTAGTAGTAGACTTCTTGTGTGCTGATTGGTCAGCTACTTCCTTTGATCTAGCGTGGGAACGCCGGCTTCTTCAAAGATTCGATCCTCTTTAACTGAAAACTTGTTCTTATACAAATAAAGATTTGGTATTTCAGTGATGTCTTCTTGATTCTAAATCAAACTGACATAATTTTCAATTCTTTTCTTCATTTTACTTTATTTTCATTCAAAGTAAAAACTGCATAACGAACCAGTTGCATGTATTCAACCGAACTAAGCTACTAAGGGAACAACCATTTAACTTGAAGGGGGAGGCAATAACACAATAAAATTTTCCGATTCTGAAGCTTGGAAGAAAAAAGTAATTAATTAAAAGTAATTATTTTTTTATTAATTTGGCTGTGGTATATCTTAGAAACAAATATAACTTGCCATTTCACGCTGGTTAGGTTTTCAGTTCATATAGACGTAAAATTCCCAAGTATTGTGTCTGAACTTGATTGTTTTTTTACCTCTTGCCAAAATTAAGGGGGAGGGGCGCCCGCACTCCTCGCAGCCCCTTCCTATGTGCATGTCCCCTCCCCTCTTCACGTTATATGGTCGGTCCCTAAGTCTTAAAAAAGAAATTTAGCATGTAGTTTTGCAAGATGAGTGCATGTACCGTGTTGTGCAGTATACTGTTTACTTTTTGCCAGATTTGTCACTGTGATATAAAATGTCTCTTTATCTCGACATTCTTTCTTATAATAATAGAAGCCATAATTTGTTGCATATTTGAATATGAATATATGTTGTTTATCCCATCGTTAGCAAGGGGTAAACTTTAAGAAAACAACGAAAAACAAATTCACAGGAAAACACTGCAAAAAAGTACATATATTAAATAATTGTATAAAAACAACGGTAATTTTGTAATTATTTCAAAGCGGCACTATTAAGCATTCCCAAGTAATAGTACCCGGCCAACCTTACAAAATGGTGGTGTGTTCTTTCGGGCCGCTCAACACTGACCCCTTTACAGACTGATTCTGATCCCAGTTTTCGGACCCCATCTCAGACTGTTGTCTAACTAAAACCTCTTTAAACCCCAATTTTTGAAGAATATTCCAAGTTAAAACCTACACCCCTTTTCAGACAGTTGTATACCCCATGCCAGACATGTGCCAGATAGATAATCAACTGAAATAGGACCCCGATTGTCAGTACATCACTATGTATATAGAAAAGTTATCCCCCACGTAACAGTCATTTTCATGTCGTCATTCGGCACAGTATAGCTGGAATATCACTGATGTGACATTTAGCAGTCAACAATCGATGAATCAATCATTTCGTTATTGCTAGATGAAGAACGATTTTTTTAGTATAACCTGGAAAGCAATGAACTATTTTTTTCTACACTTAAATGATACTTTCTCTAATTTTTCCATTTCATTTTTGTCTAGTCTTTCTCCAAGAAATTGTTTCGTTTAAATAGGTTTTATTTAATTTTGTATTATTCCGTTTTTTTGTTTGTTTGTTTTTTTTTTTTTTTATTATTTCTTATTTTTATTTTATTTTTTTCATAGAGGTACAATGTATTCAGTTTAATGAAATTTATAATTTCTCCGAGATATCTCCCTTTTATATTTACCAGCGAAACCCATGCTGTTTTAAGGCATATACTTATAGCCTTCAATTTCATCCTGAGGTCGCTACGTCTGTCTGCCCTTCCCTCTATTAAGGATGGTGGTCACAATAATGCTGGCAAATTCTAAATTACTAAAGGTTACAACATAAACCAATAGTAAGCTAAGGACTCTGGTGGCTCAGTGAGTTAGATAGTTGGATTACCTAACAACTCATACAAGCCTATCACCAATACGACGTGGGTTCGCGCCCGGCTTTGTAAATTACAAAAAATGTTTCTTCTACCACTAAAACTGGTCGCCATGATATTGCTGAAATATTGCTGAAAGTGGCGCTAAACACCAAAATCAAATCACCAATAGTAAGCTAACCAAATACATTCCTGATAAAGAAACGGGTCATAAAAAATGAATTATTTTACCCAAAATGGAAACGTTTGAAAAACGAAGACAACACTTACAAACGAGAAAATGTATATGAATAAAACACGTAATCTTATAGCGAGTCGGGCTAAATACTTTTAGAGCGATTTGTATATTGAAATTAACACAAAAGACCTACGCCATTGTGTTGTCTGTCCTTCGATTTACGGATAACTTCAAACTCTTCGGAATGTATTTTCCAAATTTCCATGACGATCGGTATAATCATATATACAATAATGAAATTAAAGTTTAAATTTGACACACAATGTTTACAAAAAAAAACAAAAAAAAAAAACAACAACAACAAATTATTGTACAATTTTTGATCTTTTGAGACAGCTACCTTATTATCTTATTTAAAATGTAGTAATATTTCAAATGCGAAAGGGAAATAACTGTTTCCTAAAATGTCCAACCAAGCTCCCTTGCTTATAATTGAATCTTCATATGGTAATAAACAAACACACAAAGTTTTCAGAACTTGCCATTTCAAAATGTGGGACTTTCGGGTACAAACGTTTTATTGAAATATTGTTAACGACAATAAAGCAATAATAACTACTCCTAGAATAGCCCGAACAAATTAATTTTAATTCTTTTCTTATCTAACGAGGATTAACGATAGCCAATGCGATTTGTGTATTGAAATGGACACATAATACATACATTGTACGTCATTGTGATTTACGGATTCTGATTACCACTTTGATATCTTCAAACTTTAGGGTATGTGAATGAAGCAACTCAACCATATGGTACAGATGAGCCTGCCTGCATCAACTATGTAATCGATTATAGATGTAACTTGTATTCATGTTACTGTGCTTCCGAATAAAGATTTTCAAAGGCTCAAGAAAGGTGGACATTAAAACGAAAATATACTTATATCCTAGAAATATAATATATTAGATAATTTGGTATATGGCTTTATATTGACATTGTTTAGTTCATGGATTAGATACAAAATACCATGGAGTAGATACAAAATAACATGGGTTAGATCCAAAATACCACTTACAATTATTGTCACGTATAGTGTGCATGTCATAACAGACAGTTAGCTTCACCTGCGTAAGAAACATCTACAGACATCAAATTATATAAATATTTTAAGACTTTGTTTACCTCCAGTGAGCAGAGCTTAAAGGGTTTCTCGTTCCAGAGCAAATTCCGATTAATTTTTGAAATATCATGTGAATCATTATGACTGTTGTCAGTTTAAATAATATGTCATACTAACACGACACATGCTTTTTTTTCAGACATTCACTGTTTAGTCAAGTCAACAAATGATCTGAAATTCAAACATGCGGCAGAAGCATGATTTTTAATACTTAATAATATCTTATATCCTTGCACAATTATGCCATGTATGCCGGCTTAAAAGAGTAATCAGAAGCTATAAATCGAGGAACAGACAAACACAAAAAGGACAAACAATTGTTGGCAAATACTACACAGAAAAGAAAATCATTACTTGAGCAAAGCGAACTTTAATAAGAACCGGGGTGACTCAGTGATCAGTTCTGACCCACAATTGGCAACTGTCATGGTAATCATATTAAAAATCCGGTGTTTAGTAATATTCGATTATAAACCATGGAAGAGGAAAAAAGACGGGATTATTACTATGACAAGAGTAATATATCAACGGTCATCCGAGACACAGATATTCATTGATGGTGAACCCGTTTATAATGCTGTCGAAGTGATTACTTCTACTTAAACAGTAGGAACCCATTAGCTTCCTTATTAGCAGCAACCCTCTGTCAAGAAAATCTTTACAAGAAAGGTCGAATCAACGAAGAGAAATATACAGTTGTGTATGAACCATATGTATAAATAACTAGTACTTGCCAAGAGTTACGGGTAGTGGAGCAGGAACTGCTTCGAACCTTTCCGGAACACTTGAGTTAATCTCCATGGTATGTGTCGTGCTGCTCAAACTTTAGTTTTCTGTGTAGTGTTTTGTAGATCATTGATTTTATGTTTATTTATCATTTTCCATTTCGGTATTGTATTGTCGGTTTCTGATGACCATTTTGGTATATTCAATTTTTTCGTTCACAGTTGCATGGCTCTGAAAGAAGCGTCTGTCGGTTGTGGAGGAAGAACCAATGCACAAATCACACTAAGGAGTGTTAAATATTCGCATACTATCAAATATATCCTGTTGCATAACTTTAGAGAAAACCGAAGGGGTGATCAAGAATGGACAATCCAGAGACATTGGCAACATTGCAAACATAAAACACATGACGGAGTCGACAAACATAACACAGAAAGCTAAAAAGATGAGCAACATGCGACGAACCCCAACAAAAACCGAGGGTGAACCAGTGTGCTCAGAAATGATAAACAGTTCCTGCCTCTTATAAAACAACCGTCATGTAAGGCATCCAAAGACTCTATACAATGTAATAAGAAATTAAAGCTAACACTAAAGACAGGGAATAATAATATTCATTTTTCTTATTGCTCTCGGACATGCTACTTTAGGAAGTCAGTTTCCAAGTCGTTATGTAAAGAAAGGTAAACAGTGGTTCATAACGACGATCGATCGTGCCCAAGAAACAGTTAATTAGCCTTTCGCGTGTTTAAATAATCATATCTATATATTTACCATGTGTATTCCTCCCTCGCAAATCGATATGGTAAGTCGTATATAGAGACACATCAGTCGATCGAATTACTCATGTTGTTTGTTAAGTCTGCCGGGTTGTTTTGTCAAACACAAGTCATACCATGTACCAGTGGGTAATTCAAATACATTTTGTACTTAAATTATGAAAAGATCGTTATAAACGGTGATGATAAACAATTCCACGTATAATCATAAAGTAAAACGTGATGCTTGTATACCAATAAGAATAATACAAATAAAATTAAAACAAAAAACGGTTGAAAGTAACAAAAAAGATCGCAAATCTCACAGGATGAAATTCTAGATAATTTATTAGGACCTTCTCAAGGTTACAAATAATCAAACTTTACATTTACTATTGAATAAAGATATTAATTTCATTCAAAGACTTTAAACAGGACTCAGATCAAATAATTTCCGTGATTTTTTTTTGCACGCAAAATGATATGTTGAAAGAAAGTTTGAGATTACCAAAGAGGTAATCAGAAGCCATAAAGATAGTCCCAGAAAATGAATATTTAGCAAACACGAGCTTGGGAGTAACAAAATTAAAGAGACTAAATAGGATAGCCAATATCGGCTAAGATTTCCTATGCTAGAGGGGGGATAACCTTAGTTTTGAAAAAAAGTCTTAAAATACAAAATTTAGATTCAAATACAATTCAAGAAGTCAAAAAGACAAACGGGGTACATCAATCGTAAATCGATGGTATATGATAATATATACAGTGTGTACACGATTTAATTCGCGATGGGTGTAATTAATCGTTGTTTATTTAAACGTAAGCGTTGCTTATTGAAATCTAATCGTTTTTTATTGAAATTATTCGTTGTTTATTGAAGCTAATCGTTGTTTATTGAAATGAACCATTATTTATTGAAATTTAATCGTTGGATATTGAAAAAATTACGTTGTTTATTGAACGTCTCGTTGACTGAAAAAAGAGTATATGCCAGTATGTTTCTAAATGTAGAATTATTAGAAACATTAGAAAAACCCACCTTCTAATCCCGAAAAGTAGGAATTAATTTAGGAAAAACAAAAACAACAATATGAATTAATTAACATGTGATACTAGTATATGTAATCTGAAACGGATCATGATATTGCAGAAACTTAGAATCAGACTAAAATATGATAATTGTATACTATTAATTATTTCGAAAATAATATATGACTTTTTTAGTGGAAGACACGGGTATGACACCAACATTTCACCTAGAGGAAGGTTTATTTTGGGCTAATAAAACTAGTTTAACCCCGCCTTTGTTTATTGTAGTGCCTGTGCCAAGCCCTGAAAGTGAGGGGTGAAGTTGATGTGTGTTAGAGGGCATCGAAGGTGTCTCTCTCTCTCTACGACTTTTCTATTAGGTGTTAGAACTGTACTAAAGGTGTGGTAGGTCTTGCTTTTTCATTTTTATTAGAAAGCACTAGCGCATAATATGATATAGTAAATATTGATCTTAACGTTTTGATGGACGGCCAACCATTAAACAATGCCGGCGTCCCACAGAAGAAACGACCAACCAAATATATTACAGTCAAGCATGTCTAAATCGAACCTCCTTAGTACCAGGTTAAGCGTTCAGAATAGACAGGTTTTCGTTCTATACAGGTTAAGTTAACAAAGATTTCCGACATTGTGACTTTATTTGAAGTTCCGTTTATACAAGATTCTGGTTTATTAATTGCTCGGTTTAGACAGGATTCACTGTACAAAAAATAAACATTAGAGAAAACCGAAGGGGTAATCAGGAATGGACAATCTAGATGTTACATTGGGTACAAACTCAGAACGAAGATAATGAAAGTAAAAAACAACTAGATGATGTAGTCCTAGTTTCAATTTAACTTCCGAAAGCTCATAGAACATGGGAGTGTCATAGATTATTTTGAGAGTGGGCCAACAAAAGATCATTTCAGCTCAAGAAAATGTTAATAGGATTTGATTTGCATCAAACTACACTACAGCTATCACGAAAAACGCAAAATCCGCGTGTTCGCCAAGGGCAAATATTGGTCATGGTGGAAAATCGCGGTGGGCACGATAAGAATTGGTTCGCGGTAATTAATAGACTTCCGCGATGGTTCAACTCGGATCCGTCAATTACATGTCCGCGATGAACGCGGTCAGATAATTATCAGATTGTCGTGCATGTTTCAGTCATTTTCTATCATGTACAATTCATTGTAGCATCAATAAACTGCACGCGGCAGTCGTGGAAATTTACACCTGTCAATTATATTTATCGTCTGTGAAAAATCTTTTTAAAAAAAAGTAGTTTAATAATATCGTCACATCGAACGGGTTTTTTTTNTTTTTTTTTTTTTTTTTTTTTTTTTACATCGGTAAACATTTGTCCTATAACGTTCTTCGGTAAGTATATGCAAGTATTAATTCAAGAATACTATTCTTATGTGTCATAAAAGAAATAATTATGAAAGTTAAATTAAATAAAATTTTGTTTTTAAACTTATGTTTGTGTGTTTTTTTTATGACGAGTCCGGTTTATAAACCCAGACATCGAAGACATTCAAATCAGGCCATCTGTGGATGTCACAATAATAGATGGTAAACGGATGTTCATACAATAAAATAATTAAGCTGTCAAAACAATGTATCACCTTGTGCAGTTTTTTTGACACACCTTTAAACTGTGTTCAATTATTAGTACACAATTTATGTGATTGTCTAGGTCCAGTAAATAAGTGCCGACAGAGGTTCACCTGTGTTGATTATCTCATGGTGATTATTTTATTTGTTCCTAATTGACCAATTCAAGTGCAGAACAGCATTCGATAATTATTTTCCAGTACATTTAGTATAAAAAGCTTGTTCACCACGTGTATTGTGAGTTATAATATTGCAACCGACATGTTTTACTACAACCTCGTACGCATGCTCGTGTTCGGTACCCCTCGTGTTTGATGGAAAGCTATAGGCCTATAGCTATATTTAGATATTTTGTGATAATAATTTTATTAACGATCCACCCTGTGATTTTTTTTTCAACAACATACATTTGTACATTTTTTATAGTATATAATTTTTTATTATACAATACAATATTGAACTGATTTTCGTTAACACTTCATTTTTCGATCATTGAATATTGATTTTTTTTTTCGGATGTTGAACATTTTATTCCCGGAATTGCACCCCGTGTTAGTGTTAGTATATTTTTATTGCTTTAATTAAAAAAAAAATAACACCAAGAACATCGATAATTTCAGTCTTCTTATTCAGGAAAAAACTTACAGCAAAATAAAGGTATACCCTAAATGGAGCACAAGCGGAATGAGGGTTACGTTATCGTATCTAGGTAGTTGGTCACCTCTACCTCTACAGATCACAGTAGCCCATCACAA
>MJUT01032916.1:31519-51860 GCA_002080005.1 Gigantidas platifrons
GTTATACGTTATAACTGACACATTGTTGAATGTGGCGTTCAACATGAATTGAACTGGTCACCATGACATACGTTATATCTGACACATTGTTCAAAATGGTGCTAAACACCGATAAAACTGATCATCATGTTATACGTTATAACTGAAATATTGTTGAAAGTGGCGTTCAACACCGATAAAACTGACCGTCATGTTATATGTTATAACTGACACATTGTTGAATGTGGCATTCAACACCAATAAAACTGACCTCCATTGTTTAAAGTGGAATTAAACACTAATGAAACAGGTCACCATGTTATACGTTGTACCTGAGACATTGTTGAAAGTGGCATTAAAGACCAACAAAACTGACCATCATGTTATACGTTATTCCTGACACATTGTTGAAAGTGGTGCTCAACATCAATAAATTGACCATCATGTTATACGTTATAACTGACATATTGTTGAAAGTAGTGTTCAACACCAATAAAACTGACCATCATGTTATATGTTATATCTGACACATTGCAGAAAGTGGCATTAAACACCAATAAAACTGATCACCACGTTAACCGTTTTAACTGACATATTATTGAAAGTGGTGCTAAACACCAATAAATATGGGCACTATGGTATGAGTTATAACTAATATATTGTTTAAAGTGGCATTAAATGCCAATAAAACTGATCACCACTTTATACACTATAACTGATACATTGTTGAAAGTGGCATTAAACACCAATATAACTGACACATTGTTTAAAGTGTCATTCAACACAAATAAAACTGACCATCAAGTTATACATTATTCCTGACACATTGCTGAAAGTGGTGCTAAACACCAATAAATTGACCATCATGTTATATGCTATAACTGACATATTGTTGAATGTGACGTTAAACACCAATATCATTGGTCACCATCTTATACATTATAACTGACACATTGTTGAAAGTGGCATTCAACACGAATTAAACTGGTCACCATGTTATACGTTATATCTAACACATTGTTCAAAATGGTGCTAACCACCAATAAAACTGCTCACCATGTTATACGTTATAAGTGACATATTGTTGAAAGTGGCATTCAACACCGATAAAACTGACCGTCATGTTATATGTTATAACTGACACAATGTTGAAAGTGGCATTCAACAACGATAAAACTGACCGTCATGTTATACGTTATAACTGACACATTGTTGAATGTGGCGTTCAACATGAATTGAACTGGTCACCATCTCATACGCTATATCTGACACATTGTTCAAAATGGTGCTAACCACCGATAAAACTGCTCACCATGTCATACGTTATAACTGACATGTTGTTGAAAGTGGCGTTCAACACCGATAAAACTGACCGTCATGTTATACGTTATAACTGACACATTGTTGAAAGTGGCGTTCAACACCGATAAAACTGACCGTCATGTTATACGTTATAACTGACACATTGTTGAATGAGGCGTTCAACATGAATTGAACTGGTCACCATGTCATACGTTATATCTGACACATTGTTCAAAATGGTGCTAAACACCGATAAAACTTACCATCATGTTATACGTTATTACTGACATATTATTGAAAGTGGCATTCAACACCGATAAAACTGACCGTCATGTTATACGTTATAACTGACACATTGTTGAATGTGGCATTCAACACCAATAAAACTGACCAGCATTGTTTAAAGTGGAATTAAACACTAATGAAACTGGTCACCATGTTATACTTTGTACCTGAGACATTGTTGAAAGTGGCATTAAAGACCAATAAAACTGACCATCATGTTATACGTTATTCCTGACACATTGCTGAAAGTGGTGCTAAACACCAATAAATTGACCATCATGTTATACGCTATAACTGACATATTGTTGAATGTGATGTTAAACACCAATATCATTGGTCACCATATTATACATTATAACTGACACATTGTTGAAAGTGGCATTCAACACGAATTAAACTGCTCACCATGTTATATGTTATATCTAACACATTGTTCAAAATGGTGCTAAGCACCAATAAAACTGCTCACCATGTTATACGTTATAACTGACATATTGTTGAAAGTGGCATTCAACACTGATAAAACTGACCGTCATGTTATATGTTATAACTGACACAATGCTGAAAGTGGCGTTCAACAACGATAAAACTGACCATCATGTTATACGTTATAACTGACATATTGTTGAAAGTGGCGTTCAAGACCGATAAAACTGACCGTCATGTAATATGTTATAACTGACACATTGTTGAATGTGGCATTCAACACCAATAAAACTGACCACCATTGTTTAAAGTGGAATTAAACACTAATGAAACTGGTCACCATGTTATACATTGTACCTGAGACATTGTTGAAAGTGGCATTAAAGACCAATACAACTGACCATCATGTTATACGTTATTCCTGACACATTGTTGAAAGTGGTGCTCAACATCAATAAATTGACCATCATTTTATACGTTATAACTGACATATTATTGAAAGTAGCGTTCAACACCAATAAAACTGACCATCATGTTATACGTTATATCTGACACATTGCAGAAAGTGGCATTAAACACCAATAAAACTGATCACCACGTTAACCGTTTTAACTGACATATTATTGAAAGTGGTGCTAAACACCAATAAATATGGGCACTATGGTATGAGTTATAACTGATATATTGTTTAAAGTGGCATTAAATGCCAATAAAACTGATCACCACGTTATACACTATAACTGATACATTGTTGAAAGTGGCATTAAACACCAATATAACTGACACATTGTTTAAAGTGTCATTTAACACAAATAAAACTGACCATCAAGTTATACGTTATTCCTGACACATTGCTGAAAGTGGTGCTAAACACCAATAAATTGATCATCATGTTATACGCTATAACTGACATATTGTTGAATGTGACGTTAAACACCAATATCATTGGTCATCATATTATACATTATAACTGACACATTGTTGAAAGTGGCATTCAACACGAATTAAACTGGTCACCATGTTATACGTTATATCTAACACATTGTTCAAAATGGTGCTAACCACCAATAAAACTGCTCACCATGTTATACATCATAAGTGACATATTGTTGAAAGTGGCATTCAACACCGATAAAACTGACTGTCATGTTATATGTTATAACTGACACAATGTTGAAAGTGGCGTTCAACAACGATAAAACTGACCGTCATGTTATACGTTATAACTGACACATTGTTGAATGTGCCGTTCAACATGAATTGAACTGGTCACCATCTCATACGTTATATCTGACACATTGTTCAAAATGGTGCTAACCACCGATAAAACTGCTCACCATGTTATACGTTATAACTGACATGTTGTTGAAAGTGGCATTCAACACCGATAAAACTGACCGTCATGTTATACGTTATAACTGACACATTGTTGAATGTGGCATTCAACACCAGTAAAACTGACCAGCATTGTTTAAAGTGGAATTAAACACTAATGAAACTGGTCACCATGTTATACGTTGTACCTGAGACATTGTTGAAAGTGGCATTAAAGACCAATAAAACTGACCATCATGTTATACGTTATTCCTGACACATTGCTGAAAGTGGTGCTAAACACCAATAAATTGACCATCATGTTATACGCTATAACTGACATATTGTTGAATGTGACGTTAAACACCAATATCATTGGTCACCATATTATACATTATAACTGACACATTGTTGAAAGTGGCATTCAACACGAATTAAACTGGTCACCATGTTATATGCTATATCTAACACATTGTTCAAAATGGTGCTAAGCACCAATAAAACTGCTCACCATGTTATACGTAATAACTGACATATTGTTGAAAGTGGCATTCAACACCGATAAAACTGACCGTCATGTTATATGTTATAACTTACACAATGCTGAAAGTGGCGTTCAACAGCGATAAAACTGACCATCATGTTATACATTATAACTGACATATTGTTGAAAGTGGCATTCAAGACCGATAAAACTGACCGTCATGTAATATGTTATAACTGACACATTGTTGAATGTGGCATTCAACACCAATAAAACTGACCACCATTGTTTAAAGTGGAATTAAACACTAATGAAACTGGTCACCATGTTATACATTGTACCTGAGACATTGTTGAAAGTGGCATTAAAGACCAATAAAACTGACCATCATGTTATACGTTATTCCTGACACATTGTTGAAAGTGGTGTTCAACACCGATAAAACTGACCGTCATGTTATACGTTATAACTGACACATTGTTGAAAGTAGCGTTCAACACCAATAAAACTGACCATCATGTTATACGTTATATCTGACACATTGCAGAAAGTGGCGTTAAACACCAATAAAACTGATCACCACGTTAACCGTTTTAACTGACATATTATTGAAAGTGGCATTAAACACCAATAAATATGGGCACTATGGTATGAGTTATAACTGGTATATTGTTTAAAGTGGCATTAAATGCCAATAAAACTGATCACCACATTATACACTATAACTGATACATTGTTGAAAGTGGCATTAAACACCAATATAACTGACACATTATTTAAAGTGTCATTCAACACAAATAAAACTGACCATCAAGTTATACGTTATTCCTGACACATTGTTGAAAGTGGTGCTAAACACCAATAAATTGACCATCATGTTATACGTTATAACTGACATATTGTTGAATGTGACGTTAAACACCAATATCATTGGTCACCATATTATACATTATAACTGACACACTTTTTAAAGAGACATTTAACATGAATTAAACTGGTCACCATGTTATACGTTATATCTGACACATTGTTCAAAATGGTGCTAACCACCAATAAAACTGCTCACCATGTTATACGTTATAACTGAAATATTGTTGAAAGTGGCATTCAACACCGATAAAACTGACCGTCATGTTATATGTTATAACTGACACATTGTTGAAAGTGGCATTCAACAACGATAAAACTGACCGTCATGTTATACGTTATAGCTGACACATTGTTGAAAGTGGCATTCAATACCGATAAAACTGACCGTCATGTTATACCTTATAACTGACACATTGTTGAATGTGGCGTTCAACATGAATTGAACTGGTCACCATGTCATACGTTATATCTGACACATTGTTCAAAATGGTGCTAAACACCGGTAAAACTGACCATCATGTTATACATTATAACTGACATATTGTTGAAAGTGGCATTCAACACCGATAAAACTGACCGTCATGTTATACGTTATAACTGACACATTGTTGAATGTGGCGTTCAACACCAATAAAACTGACCACCATTGTTTAAAGTGGAATTAAACACTAATGAAACTGGTCACCATGTTATACATTGTACCTGAGACATTGTTGAAAGTGGCATTAAAGACCAATAAAACTGACCATCATGTTATACGTTATTCCTGACACATTGTTGAAAGTGGTGCTAAACATCAATAAATTGACCATCATGTAATACGTTATAACTGACATATTGTTGAAAGTAGTGTTCAACACCAATAAAACTGACCATCATGTTATACATTATATCTGACACATTGCAAAAAGTGGCGTTAAACACCAATAAAACTTATCACCATGTTAACCATTTTAACTGACATATTATTGAAAGTGGTGCTAAACACCAATAAATATGGGCACTATGGTATGAGTTATAACTGGTATATTGTTTAAAGTGGCATTAAATGCCAATAAAACTGATCACCATGTTATACACTATAATTGATACATTGTTGAAAGTGGCATTAAACACCAATATAACTGACACATTGTTTAAAGTGTCATTCAACACAAATAAAACTGACCATCAAGTTATACATTATTCCTGACACATTGTTGAAAGTGGAATTAAATACCAATAAAACTGGTCACCATGTTAAACGCTATGCATGACATATTGTAGAAAGTGGCATTAAATGCCAATAAAACTTATCCCCATATTAACCGTTTTAACTGACATATTATTGATAGTGGCACTAAACACCAATAAAAGTGGTCACCATTTTATCAGTTATAGCTAACATATTGCTTAAAGTTTGCTAAGCACCAATAAAACTGGTCACCATGTTATAGATTATAGCTGACATATGGTTGAAGGTGGCATTAAACACCAATAAAACTTACCACCATGTTATATGTTATACCTGACATATTGTTGAAAGTTGCCTTCAACACCAATGCAACTGGCCACCATATTATTGGTCATAACTGACAGATTGTTGAAAGTGTTCAACACCAGTAATACTGGTCCCGATGTTAAATGCTATACCTGACACATTGTTGAAAGTGGCGTTAAACACCAGTTAAACTGACCACCATGTTATAAGTTATATCTGACACATTGTTGAATGTGACGTTAAACACCAATATCATTGGTCACCATATTATACATTATAACTGACACATAAAGTGGCATTCAACACGAATTAAACTGGTCACCATGTTATACGTTATATCTGACACATTGTTCAAAATGGTGTTAACCACCAATAAAACTGCTCACCATGTGATACGTTATAACTGACATATTGTTGAAAGTGGCATTCAACACCGATAAAACTGACCACCATTGTTTAAAGTGGAATTAAACACTAATGAAACTGGTCACCATGTTATACGTTGTACCTGAGACATTGTTGAAAGTGGCATTAAAGACCAATAAACCTGACCATCATGTTATACGTTATTCCTGACACATTGTTGAAAGTGGTGCTAAGCATCAATAAATTGGCCATCATGTTATACGTTATAACTGACATTGTTGAAAGTAGCGCTCAACACCAATAAAACTGACCATCATGTTATACGTTATATCTGACACATTGTAGAAAGTGGCGTTAAACACCAATAAAACTGATCACCACGTTAACCGTTTTAACTGACATATTATTGAAAGTGGCGCTTAACACCAATAAATATGGGCACTATGGTATGAGTTATAACTGGTATATTGTTTAAAGTGGCATTAAATGCCAATAAAACTGATCACCACGTTATACACTATAACTGATACATTGTTGAAAGTGGCATTAAACACCAATATAACTGACACATTGTTTAAAGTGTCATTCAACACAAATAAAACTGACCATCAAGTTATACGTTATTCCTGACACGTTGTTGAAAGTGGTGCTAAACACCAATAAATTGACCATCATGTTATACGTTATAACTGACATATTGTTGAATGTGACGTTAAACACCAATATCATTGGTCACCATATTATACATTATAACTGACACACTGTTGAAAGAGATATTCAACACGAATTAAACTGGTCACCATGTTATACGTTATATCTGACACATTGTTCAAAATGGTGCTAACCACCAATAAAACTGCTCACCATGTTATACGTTATAACTGACATATTGTTGAAAATGGCATTCAACACTGATAAAACTGACCGTCATGTTATACGTTATAACTGACACATTGTTGAAAGTGGCGTTCAACACCGATAAAACTGTCCGTCATGTTATACGTTATAACTGACATAGTGTTGAAAGTGGCATTCAATACCGATAAAACTGACCGTCCTGTTATACGTTATAACTGACACATTGTTGATTGTGGCGTTCAACATGAATTGAACGGTTCACCATGTCATACGTTATATCTGACACATTGTTCAAAATGGTGCTAAACACCGATAAAACTGACCATCATGTTATACGTTATAACTGACATATTGTTGAAAGCAGCATTCAACACCGATAAAACTGACCGTCATGTTATACGTTATAACTGACACATTGTTGAAAGTGACGTTCAACACCGATAAAACTGACCGTCATGTTATACGTTATAACTGACTTATTGTTGAATGTGGCGTTCAACATGAATTGAACTGGTCACCATGTCATACGTTATATCTGACACATTGTTCAAAATGGTGCTAAACACCGATAAAACTTACCATCATGTTATACGTTATAACTGACACATTGTTGAAAGTGGCGTTCAACACCGATAAAACTGACCGTCATGTTATACGTTATAACTGACACAGTGTTGAAATTGGCATTCAATACCGATAAAACTGACGTCCTGTTATACGTTATAACTGACACATTGTTGATTGTGGCGTTCAACATGAATTGAACTGGTCACCATGTCATACGTTATATCTGACACATTGTTCAAAATGGTGCTAAACACCGATAAAACTGACCATCATATTATACGTTATAACTGACATATTGTTGAAAGCAGCATTCAACACCAATAAAACTGACCACCATTGTTTAAAGTGGAATTAAACACTAATGAAACTGGTCACCATGTTATACATTGTACCTGAGACATTGTTGAAAGTGGTGCTAAACATCAATAAATTGACCATCATGTTATACGTTATAACTGACATATTGTTGAAAGTAGCGTTCAACACCAATAAAACTGACCATCATGTTATACGTTATATCTGACACATTGCAGAAAGTGGCGATAAACACCAATAAAACTGAACACCACGTTAACCATTTTAACTGACATATTATTGAAAGTGGCGCTAAACACCAATAAATATGCACACTATGGTATGAGTTATAACTGGTATATTGTTTAAAGTGGCATTAAATGCTAATAAAACTGATCACCACATTATACACTATAACTGATACATTGTTGAAAGTGGCATTAAACACCAATATAACTGACACATTGTTTAAAGTGTCATTCAACACAAATAAAACTGACCATCATGTTATACGTTATTCCTGACACATTGTTGAAAGTGGAATTAAATACCAATAAAACTGGTCACCATGTTAAACGCTATGCATGACATATTGTTGAAAGTGGCAATAAATGCCAATAAAACTGATCCCCATATTAACCGTTTTAACTGACATATTATTGATAGTGGCACTAAACACCAATAAAAGTGGTCACCATTTTATCAGTTATAGCTAACATATTGCTTAAAGTTTGCTAAGCACCAATAAAACTGGTCACCATGTTATAGATTATAGCTGACATATGGTTGAAGGTGGCATTAAACACCAATAAAACTTACCACCATGTTATATGTTATACCTGACATATTGTTGAAAGTTGCCTACAACACCAATGCAACTGGCCACCATATTATTGGTCATAACTGACAGATTGTTGAAAGTGTTCAACTCCAGTAATACTGGTCCCGATGTTAAATGCTATACCTGACACATTATTGAAAGTGGCGTTAAACACCAATTAAAATGACCACCATGTTATAAGCTATATCTGACACATTGCTGAATGTGACGTTAAACACCAATATCATTGGTCGCCATAATATACATTATAACTGACATATAAAGTGGCATTAAACACGAATTAAATTGGTCACCATGTTATACGTTATATCTGACACATTGTTCAAAATGGTTGTAACCACCAATAAAACTGCTCACCATGTTATACGTTATAACTGACATATTGTTGAAAGTGGCATTCAACACCGATAAAACTGACCATCATGTTCTACATTATAACTGACATATTGTTGAAAGTGGCATTCAACACCGTTAAAACTGACCATCATGTAATACGTTATATCTGACACATTGTAGAAAGTGGCATTAAACACCAATAAAACTGATCACCACGTTAACCGTTTTAACTGACATATTATTGAAAGTGGTGCTAAACACCAATAAATATGGGCACTATGGTATGAGTTATAACTGGTATATTGTTTAAAGTGGCATTAAATGCCAATAAAACTGATCACCACGTTATACACTATAATTGATACATTGTTGAAAGTGGCATTAAACACCAATATAACTGACACATTGTTTAAAGTGTCATTCAACACAAATAAAACTGACCATCAAGTTATACGTTATTCCTGACACATTGTTGAAAGTGGAATTAAATACCAATAAAACTGGTCACCATGTTAAACGCTATGCATGACATATTGTTGAAAGTGGCATTAAATGCCAATAAAACTGATCCTTATATTAACCGTTTTAACTGACATATTATTGATAGTGGCACTAAACACCAATAAAAGTGGTCACCATTTTATCAGTTATAGCTGACGTATTGTTAAAAGTTTGCTAAGCACCAATAAAACTGGTCACCATGTTATAGATTATAGCTGACATATGGTTGAAGGTGGCATTAAACACCAATAAAACTTACCACCATGTTATATGTTATACCTGACATATTGTTGAAAGTTGCCTACAACACCAATGCAACTGGCCACCATATTATTGGTCATAACTGACAGATTGTTGAAAGTGTTCAACACCAGTAATACTGGTCCCGATGTTAAATGCTATACCTGACACATTATTGAAAGTGGCGTTAAACACCAATTAAAATGACCACCATGTTATAAGTTATATCTGACACATTGTTGAATGTGACGTTAAACACCAATATCATTGGTCGCCATATTATACATTATAGCTGACATATAAAGTGGCATTCAACATGAATTGAACTGGTCACCATGTCATACGTTATATCTGACACATTGTTCAAAATGGTGCTAAACACCGATAAAACTGACCATCATGTTCTACATTATAACTGACATATTGTTGAAAGTGGCATTCAACACCGTTAAAACTGACCGTCATGTTATACGTTATAACTGACACATTGTTGAATGTGGCGTTCAATAGCAATAAAACTGACCACCATTGTTTAATGTGGAATTAAACACTAATGAAACTGGTCATCATGTTATACATTGTACCTGAGACATTGTTGAAAGTGGCATTAAAGACCAATAAATTGACCATCATGTTATACGTTATAACTGACATATTGTTGAATGTGACATTAAACACCAATATCATTGGTCACCATATTATACAATATAACTGACACATTGTTGAAAGTGGCATTCAACACGAATTAAACTGGTCACCATGTTATACGTTATATCTGACACATTGTTCAAAATGGTGCTAACCACAAATAAAACTGCTCACCATGTTATATATTATAACTGACATATTGTTGAAAATGGCATTCAACACTGATAAAACTGACCACCATGTTATACGTTATAACTGACACATTGTTGAATGTGGCGTTCAACATAAATTGAACTGGTCACCATGTCATACATTATATCTGACACATTGTTCAAAATGGTGCTAACCACCAATAAAACTGCTCACAATGTTATACGTTATAACTGACACATTGTTGAAAGTGGCATTAAACATCAATAAAACTGGTCACCAGGTTATATGCTATAACTGACACATTGTTTAAAGTTGCATTCAACACGAATTGAACTGGTCACCATGTCATACGTTATATCTGACACATTGTTGAAAGTGGAATTAAACACCAATAAAACTGGTCACCATGTTACACGTTATACATGACATATTAAAGTGGAATTAAACACTAATGAAACTGGTCCCCATGTAATACGCTATATCTGACACATTGTTCAAAATGGTGCTAAACACCAATAAACTGACGACCATGTTATATGTTATTCCTGACACATTGTTGAAAGTGGCTTTCAATATCAATGCAACTGGCCACCATGTTATACGCTATTGCTGACACAATTTTGAAAGTTGCCTTCAACACCAATGCAACTGGCCACCATATTATTCGTCATAACTGACAGATTGTTGAAAGTGTTCAACACCAGTAATACTGGTCCCGATGTTATATGCTATACCTGACACATTGTTGAAAGTGGCGTTAAACACCAATTAAACTGACCACCATGTTATAAGTTATATCTGACACATTGTTGAATGTGACGTTAAACACCAATATCATTGGTCACCATATTATACATTATAACTGACACATAAATTGGCATTCAAAACGAATTAAACTGGCCACCATGTTATACGTTATATCTGACACATTGTTCAAAATGGTACTAACCACCAATAAAACTGCTCACCATGTTATACGTAATAACTGACATTGTTGAAAGTAGCGTTCAACACCAATAAAACTGACCATCATGTTATACGTTATATCTGACACATTGTAGAAAGTGGCGTTAAACACCAATAAAACTGATCACCACGTTAACCGTTTTAACTGACATATTATTGAAAGTGGTGCTAAACACCAATAAATATGGGCACTATGGTATGAGTTATAACTGGTATATTGTTTAAAGTGACATTAAATGCCAATAAAACTGACCATCAAGTTATACACTATAATTGATACATTGTTGAAAGTGGCATTAAACACCAATATAACTGACACATTGTTTAAAGTGTCATTCAACACAAGTAAAACTGACCATCAAGTTATACGTTATTCCTGACACATTGTTGAAAGTGGAATTAAATACCAATAAAACTGGTCACCATGTTAAACGCTATGCATGACATATTGTTGAAAGTGGCATTAAATGCCAATAAAACTGATCCTTATATTAACCGTTTTAACTGACATATTATTGATAGTGGCACTAAACACCAATAAAAGTTGTCACCATTTTATCAGTTATAGCTGACGTATTGTTAAAAGTTTGCTAAGCACCAATAAAACTGGTCACCATGTTATAGATTATAGCTGACATATGGTTGAAGGTGGCATTAAACACCAATAAAACTTACCACCATGTTATATGTTATACCTGACATATTGTTGAAAGTGACATTCAACACCAATATAATTGGTCACTATATTCTACATTATAATTGACACATTGTTGAAAGTGGCATTAAAGACGAATTTAAACTGGTCACCATGTTATACGTTATATCTGACACATTGTTCAAAATGGTGCTAACCACCAATAAAACTGCTCACCATGTTATACGTTATAACTGACACATTGTTGAAAGTGGCATTAAACATCAATAAAACTGGTCACCAGGTTATATGCTATAACTGACACATTGTTTAAAGTGGCATTCAACACGAATTGAACTGGACACCATGTCATACGTTATATCTGACACATTGTTGAAAGTGGAATTAAACACCAATAAAACTGGTCACCATGTTACACATTATACATGACATATTAAAGTGGAATTAAACACTAATGAAACTGGTCCCCATGTAATACGTTATATCTGACACATTGTTCAAAATGGTGCTAAACACCAATAAACTGACCACCATGTTATATGTTATTCCTGACACATTGTTGAAAGTGGCTTTCAATATCAATGCAACTGGCCACCATGTTATACGCTATTGCTGACACAACGTTGAAAGTTGCCTTCAACACCAATGGAACTGGCCACCATATTATTCGTCATAATTGACAGATTGTTGAAAGTGTTCAACACCAGTAATACTGGTCCCGATGTTATATGCTATACCTGACACATTGTTGAAAGTGGCGTTAAACACCAATTAAACTGACCACCATGTTATAAGTTATATCTGACACATTGTTGAATGTGACGTTAAACACCAATATCATTGGTCACCATATTATACATTATAACTGACACATAAAGTGGCATTCAACACGAATTAAACTGGCCACCATGTTATACGTTATATCTGACACATTGTTCAAAATGGTCCTAACCACCAATAAAACTGCTCACTATGTTATACGTAATAACTGACATATTGTTGAAAGTGGCATTCAACACCAATAAAACTAACCGTCATGTTATACGTTATAACTGACACATTGTTGAATGTGGCGTTCAACATGAATTTAACTGGTCACCATGTCATACGTAATATCTGACACATTGTTCAAAATGGTGTTAAACACTGATAAAACTGACCATCATGTTGTACATTATAACTGACATATTGTTGAAAGTGGTGTTCAACACCTTATAACTGACATAATGTTGAAAGTGGCATTCAACACCGATAAAACTGACCGCCATGTTATACGTTATAACTGACACATTGTTGAATGTGGCGTTCAACACCAATAAAACTGACCACTATTGTTTAAAGTGGAATTAAACATTAATGAAACTGGTCACCATGTTATACATTGTACCTGAGACATTGTTGAAAGTGGCATTAAAGACCAATAAAACTTACCATCATGTTATACGTTATTGCTGATACATTGTTGAAAGTGGTCCTAAGCACCAATAAATTGACCATCATGTTATATGTTATAACTGACATTGTTGAAAGTAGCGTTCAACACCAATAAAACTTACCATCATGTTATACGTTATATCTGACACATTACAGAAAGTGGCGTTAAACACCAATAAAACTGATCACCACGTTAACCGTTTTAACTGACATATTATTGAAAGTGGAGCTAAACACCAATAAATATGGGCACTATGGTATGAGTTATAACTGGTATATTGTTTAAAGTGGCATTAAATGCCAATAAAACTGATCACTACGTTATACACTATAACTGATACATTGTTGAAAGTGGAATTAAACACCAATATAACTGACACATTGTTTAAAGTGTCATTCAACACAAATAAAACTGACCATCAAGTTATACGTTATTCCTGACACATTGTTGAAAGTGGAATTAAATACCAACAAAACTGGTCACCATGTTAAACGCTATACATGACATATTGTTGAAAGTGGCATTAAATTCCAATAAAACTGACCACCATGTTATATTTTATAACTGGCACATTGTTGAAAGTCGGGTTAAACACAAATATAACTGACCACCATGTAATATGTTATAACTGACACTTTGTTGAAAGTGGCCTTAAACACCAATAAAACTGTTCACCATGTTATACATTATAGCTGACATATTGTTGAAAGTGGCTTTAAATGCCAATAAAACTGATCACCACATTAACCGTTTTAACTGACATATTATTGAAAGTGGCTCTAAACACCAATAAAAGTGGACACCATTTTATCAGTTATAGCTGACGTATTGTTAAAAATTTGCTAAGCACCAATAAAACTGGTCACCATGTTATAGATTATAGCTGACATATGGTTGAAAGTGGCATTAAATACCAATAAAACTTACCACCATGTTATATGTTATAACTGACATATTGTTAAAAGTGGCGTTCAACACCAATGCAACTGGCCACCATATTCGTCATAACTGACACTTTGTTGAAAGTGGCATTAAACATCAATATAATTGGTCACCATATTATACATGTAGCTGATACATCGTTGAAAGTGGCATTAAACACCAATAATACTGGTCACAATGTTATACGTTATAACTGACACATTGTTCAAAATGGTGCTAAATACCAATAAAACCGCTCACCATGTTACACATTATACATGACATAATAAAGTGGAATTAAACATTAATGAAACTGGTCACCATCTTATACGTTATAACTGACATTTTGTTGAAAATGGCACTAAACACCAATAAAACTGGTCTCTATGTTATATGTTATAACTGACATATTGTTGAAAGTGGCGTTAAACACCAATAAAAGTGGGCACCATGTTATAGATTATAGCTGACATATGGTTGAAAGTGACTTTCAACACCAATGCAACTGGCCACCATATTCGTCATAACTGACACTTTGTTGAAAGTGGCATTAAACACCAATATAATTGGTCACCATATTATACATGTAGCTGATGCATCGTTGAAAGTGGCATTAAACACCAATAAAACTGGTCACCATGTTACACATTATGCATGACATATTAAAGTGGAATTAAACATTAATGAAATTGGTCACCATCTTATACGTTATATCTGACATTTTGTTGAAAATGGCGCTAAGCACCAATAAAACTGGTCTCTATGTTATATGTTATAACTGACATATTGTTGAAAGTGGCGTTAAACACCAATAAAACTGGTCACCATGTCATACGCTATACATGTAACTGATACATTGTTGAAAGTGGCATTCAACATGATTTAAACTGGTCACCATGTTATACGTTATATCTGACACATTGTTCAAAATGGTGCTAAGCGCCAATAAAACTGTTCACCATGTAATACCTTATAACTGACACATTGTGGAAAGTGGTTTTAAACACCAATAAAACTGGTCACCATGTTATACATTATAGCTAACATTTTGTTGAAAGTGTCATTAAATACCAATAAAACTGGTCACCATGTTAAATGCTATACATGACATATTGTTGAAAGTGGCATTAAATTCCAATACAACTGACCACCATGTTATATGTTATTACTGGCACATTGTTGAAAGTGGGGTTAAACACAAATATAACTGACCACCATGTTATATGTTATAACTGACACATTGCTGAAAGTGGCCTTAAACACCAAATAAAATTGTTCACCATATTATACATTATAGCTGACATTTTGTTGAAAGTGGCTTTAAATGCCAATTAAACTGATCATCACATTAACCGTTTTAACTGACATATTATTGAAAGTGGCTCTAAACACCAATAAAAGTGGCCACCATTTTATCAGTTATAGCTGACGTATTGTTAAAAATTTGCTAAGCACCAATAAAACGGGTCACCATGTTATAGATTGTAGCTGACATATGGTTGAAGGTGGCATTAAATACCAATAAAACTTACCACCATGTTATATGTTATAGCTGACATATTTTTGAAAGTGGCGCTAAACACCAATAAAACTGGTCTCTATGTTATATGTTATAACTGACATATTGTTGAAAGTGGCATTAGACACCAATAAAACTGGTCACCATGTCATACTCTATACATGTAACTGATACATTGTTGAAAATGGCATTCAACACGATTTAAATTGGTCACCATGTTATACGTTATATCTGACACATTGTTCAAAATGGTGCTAAGCACCAATATAATTGGTCACCATATTATACATGTAGCTGATACATCGTTGAAAGTGGCATTAAACACCAATAAAACTGGTCAACATGTTATACCTTATATCTGACACATTGCTCAAAATGGTGCTAAATACCAATAAAGCCGCTCACCATGTTACACATTATACATGACATATTAAAGTGGCCTTAAACACCAATAAAACTGGTCACCATGTTATACATTATAGCTAACATTTTGTTGAAAGTGGCATTAAATGCCAATAAAACTGATCNCTAAACACCAATAAAACTGGTCTCTATGTTATATGTTATAACTGACATATTGTTGAAAGTGGCATTAGACACCAATAAAACTGGTCACCATGTCATACGCTATACATGTAACTGATACATTGTTGAAAGTGGCATTCAACACCATTTAAACTGTTCACCATGTAACACCTTATAACTGACACATTGTTGAAAGTGGCCTTAAATACCAATAAAACTGTTCACCATGTAATACCTTATAACTGACACATTGTTGAAAGTGGCCTTAAACACCAATAAAACTGTTCACCATGTAATACCTTATAACTGACACATTGTTGAAAGTGGCCTTAAACACCAATAAAACTGGTCACCATGTTATACATTATAGCTAACATTTTGTTGAAAGTGGCATTAAATGCCAATAAAACTGATCGCCATATTAACCGTTTTAACTGACATATTATTGAAAGTGGCACTAAACACCAATAAAAGTGGTCACCATTGTATCAGTTATAGCTAACATATTGCTTAAAGTTTGCTAAGCACTAATAAAACTGGTCACCATGTTATAGATTATAGCTGACATATGGTTGAAGGTGGCATTAAACACCAATAAAACTTACCACCATGTTATATGTTATACCTGACATATTGTTGAAAGTGGAATTAAACACCAATAAAACTGGTCACCATGTTACACGTTATACATGACATATTAAAGTGGAATTAAACACTAATGAAACTGGTCCCCATGTAATACGTTATATCTGACACATTGTTCAAAATGGTGCTAAACACCAATAAACTGACCACCATGTTATATGTTATTCCTGACACATTGTTGAAAGTGGCTTTCAATACCAATGCAACTGGCCACCATGTTATACGCTATTGCTGACACAACGTTGAAAGTTGCCTTCAACANATCCCCATATTAACCGTTTTAACTGACATATTATTGAAAGTGGCACTAAACACCAATAAAAGTGGTCACCATTTTATCAGTTATAGCTAACATATTGCTTAAAGTTTGCTAAGCACTAATAAAACTGGTCACCATGTTATAGATTATAGCTGACATATGGTTGAAGGTGGCATTAAACACCAATAAAACTTACCACCATGTTATATGTTATTCCTGACACATTGTTGAAAGTGGCTTTCAATACCAATGCAACTGGCCACCATGTTATACGCTATTGCTGACACAACGTTGAAAGTTGCCTTCAACATCAATGCAACTGGCCACCATATTATTCGTCATAACTGACAGATTGTTGAAAGTGTTCAACACCAGTAATACTGGTCCCGATGTTATATGCTATACCTGACACATTGTTGAAAGTGGCGTTAAACACCAATTAAACTGACCACCATGTTATAAGTTATATCTGACACATTGTTGAATGTGACGTTAAACACCAATATCATTGGTCCCCATATTATACATTATAACTGACACATTGTTCAAAATGGTGCTAACCACCAATAAAACTGCTCACCATGTTATACATAATAAATGACATATTGTTGAAAGTGGCATTCAACACCGATAAAACTGACCGTCATGTTATACGTTAGAAATGTTATACAATTTCCTGACATAATGGTTAAGGTGGAATTAAACACTAATGAAACTGGTCACCATGTTATACGTTATACATGACATGTTGTTGAAAGTGGCGTTCAATACCAATAATACTGGTCACCATGTTATACGCTATAACTAATACACTGTTGATAGTGGCGTTAAACACCAATAAAACTGACCACCATGTTATACGTTATATCTGATGCATTGTTGAAAGTGGCGTTAAGCACAAATAAAATAGCTCACCATGTCATACGTTATTCCTGACACATTGTTGAAAGTGGTGTTAAAGACCAATAAAACTGACCACCATGTTATACGTTATAACTGACATATTGTTGAAAATGGCGTTAAACACCAATAAAACTGGTCTCTATGTCATACGCTATAACTGACACATTGTTGAAAGTGGCCTTCAACACGATTTATACTGGTCACTATGTTATATCTTTATATGCTGGCCACCATGTTATACATTATACCTGACATATTGTTTAAAGTGGAATTAAACACCAATAAAACTGGCCACTATGTTATACGCTATACCTGACATATTGTTGAAAGTGGCGTTCAACACCTATTAAAACTGGTCACCATGTAATAAGTTATAGCTCACACATTGTTAAAAGTGGCGTTCAACACCAATACAACTGGCCACCATGTTATACGCTATACCTGACATATTGTTGAAAGTGGCGTTCAACACCAATACAACTGGCCACCACGTGAACGATTTAGCTGATCAAACTTGATAGACTACATATTTTATTTTCTGTCTTCTGATTACACCTTGATATTTACAGAAAACTATTGTTTTAATTCAAGTCTTTATCAACCTTGGCATGCCCTGGTTTAGAATATGTTTAATCAAGATTGTGTGTTTAACAAAAACAACAAATATATATACCACTAAATACATGTAGTTAGTATAATCTGTAAATTCCACAAATTAACAATACTGGCTACATACATATTACCATGTAAACTTGAAGCCTGTCATATATAATTTTGTTTTAGGTATACTATTAAGTTTTAGGCAATGTATGATGTGGAACTCGTGGGGACATCTAATGTGTTACCATGTAAACTTGAAGCCTGTCATATAGAATTTTGTTTTAGGTATATTTTTAAGTTTTAGGCAATGTAGACTGTGGAAATCTAATGTGTTGTATGATACAGCAAATATACTAGTAACAAATCAATCCTTTAACTTATGTCCAAGTTTTTGGTGTGTGTGTGGGGATCGTGCGTCAGTCTAGTTGTATTATATAGTAGAATATAAGTAGATCTCTGCTTGTGGAGTATCTGTCCCTGAAGGTACTTTTTGAAAATGTTGTTTTACAGTTAAAATACCCTGACTAAATGATCTAAAAATATCCTGATCTAATTAAATCATTTTAAGACTATCCATAAGCTAAAAACAATACATTGTCAACATGTTTTGTATTAAATATCTCACTTCTAAAATAGGTTTTAAATTTTAATTAACAATCACCATTTCTTTGTATGAGGGGACATCAACATGATAGTTGCTAGGCGACTTAAAACTGTACATGTATAGGATACCGTACATTTCAAACAAAAGAAGTGTCCTTTATTGGATCTGGGAGGCTTCTTTTTCCGCACTAGTACAGAGGTGAAGGTCGATACGCCGAAGGCGTCGAGGCCTTTACCTGTGTACGAGTGCGGAAAAAGAAGCTTTCTATAATGCTCAGTTCTTTTGTTTGAAATGTACGGTATCTAACTTGTACAATATTTCAACTTGTAAATAAAATGAAATATGCATGTTTTTGGTTTTTCAGT
>MJUT01032916.1:52186-72035 GCA_002080005.1 Gigantidas platifrons
AAGTCGAACTATTGTTACTGAGTCGATATTGGCGATGCAAATAATGTAAACAGTCAATGTATCTTTATATGTCTCCAATCATTCCAATCATTGTATTAAATTGTTTGCCCCTTGTGGGACCTTAATTGGCAATACAAATTCTTATTCTTATTCTTATAGTACACGTGTTGTGTACGTGATATCCCACTCGAATACACCTTGATAGTTGTGAATAGGTTCAAGGTCAAATTAGAGAGCCCCGACATAATTTAATCGCGGTCGGACAAAGGCATAAGCTGGATACCAAAATTAGTTACCGGGAACTTTTTACGCATGTTGAATTTAATCATTACTAGTTTTATTAACCATGACTCTTTAAACGGCCACCGTAAAGGGTTGCTCGACTATGGTCTGTTTATTTATATCGTCTGTAATAAATAATAGGTATAGAAGACGATATAAATAAAACAGACCAGAAGTCGAACACTCATTTACCTTGACCGTTTAAAGGGTCATGGTTAATAAAACCAGTAATGAATAGAATCATCAGGCGTAAAAAGTGGCCGGTAACTAATTCGGGAGGCCAGTTTTATGAATAGCTTTGCTGGGGGTATTATTGTACAAGTACTCTTATTATCCACAGACTATAATCAATACGTCGATATTGATCACATGACTATTAGGGATTTATCAGATTATTTTTCATTTAATTGTTGTTTATTTTTGAGGGGGGGGTAAAAGATTACTAGCTTTCTACAATGTATATGGGATAATTCATGTTAACTGAGTGAGTGAGTGGTTGTTGTTAAACGCTAAGTGAGCATTTTTTCCAGCTATGTCATGTGAGAACAAGTTATATTATGATGCGATGATAAAGGTGGTGATCGCTTTGTACTAGACCAGCACGCATAGTTGGATTTTAATAGTGCTAGGTCACCGAAACAACAGTACGCGAGATTCACTCGGACACATTATTCGGATTCCAAGTCTTTGTTCTTTTTCCTTAGTGTTGCGTGATTATCAGAGAAACACCAAATACCAGCTTAGTAATCTTTGGTTTGACCGGGATTGAAACCCACGATATGTCGAACTCATTGCGACCACGCTAACAACTATCCCTTCGGTATCTCAAGCTTGGAAGAAGAGTAGTTCTTTCCGTTAAATTGGTTATATCCAGAACCAGGAAGAGCACTAGTTCTTGCTGTTAGATTAGTCATATCCAGAATCCAGAAGAGCACTTGTTCTTGTTGTTAGATTAGTTATATCCAGAGCCTGGAAGATCATTTGTTCTTGCTGTTATATTAGTTATATCCCGAACCCAGAAGATCACTATTTCTTGCTGTTAGATTAGTTATATCCAGAACCCAGAAGAGCACTAGTTCTTGCTGTTAGATTAGTTATATCCAGAACCCGTAAGAGAACTAGTTCTTGCTGTTATATTGGTAATATCCAGAGCCTGGAAGATCACTGATTCTTGCTGTTAAACTAGTTATATCCAGAACCCGTAAGAGCACTAGTTCTTGCTGTTATATTGGTTATATCCAGAACCCAGAAGAGCACTAGTTCTTGCTGTTAGATTACTTATATCCAGAACCCGTAAGAGCACTAGTTCTTGCTGTTATATTAGTAATATCCAGAGCCTGGAAGATCACTGGTTCTTGCTGTTAAGCTAGTTATATCCAGAACCCGTAAGAGCACTAGTTCTTGCTGTTATATTAGTAATATCCAGAGCCTGGAAGATCAGTAGTTCTTGCTGCTATATTAGTTATATCCAGAACCTGTAAGAGCACTAGTTCTTGCAGTTAAACTAGTTATATCCAGAACCCGTAAGAGCACTAGTTCTTGCTGTTATATTATTAATATCCAGAGCCTGGAAGATCAGTAGTTCTTGCTGTTATATTAGTTATATCCAGAACCTGTAAGAGCACTAGTTCTTGCTGTTATATTAGTAATATCCAGAGCCTGGAAGATCAGAAGTTCTTGCTGTTATATTAGTTATATCCAGAACCTAGAAGAGCATTAGTTCTTGCTGTTATATTGGTTATATCCAGAGCCCAGAAGATCACTAGTTCTTGCTGTTATATTGGTAATATCCAGAACCCAGAAGAGCATTAGTTCTTGCTGTTATATTGGTAATATCCAGAACCCAGAAGAGCACTAGTTCTTGTTGTTATATCAGTTATATCCAGAACCCAGAAGAGCACTAGTTCTTGCTGTTATATTAGTTATATCCAGAGCCAGGAATATCAGTATTTCTTGCTGTTAGATTGGATATATCTAGATACTCGGATATCAGTAGTTCTTGCTGTTAGATTGGTTCTTCAACAGAGCCTGGACAATCTGTAGATCTTGCTGTTAGATTAGACATACCCAGAACCCGGAAGAGCACTAGTACTTGCTGTTATCTTAGTTATATCCATTGTCTCGTACATCAGTAGTTAATGATGTTAGATTTGATATATCCAGAGACTGGAAGAACACTAGTTTTTGTTGTTTTATATGTTATATCCAGAGACTGGAAGAGCACTAGTTCTGGCTGTTATTTTGGTTATATCCACTGTCTCGAAGATCAGCAATCATTGCTGTTATATTTGATATATCCAGAGACTGGAGGAACACTAGTTTTTGTTGTTATATAGGTTATATCCAGATCCTGGAAGATCAGTAGTTCTTGCTATTAGATTGGTAATATTCAGAGCCTGGCAGAGCACTAGTTCTGGCTGTTATATTGGTTATATCCAGAAACAGGTATAACAGTTTTTCTTGGTGTTGTTATGGTGTTATCCAGTGCCTAGAAGGGTGCACTTTAAAGCATTATAAATCTATCTAGGCAGCTTTTTACATACACATGTGAAGCAAGCCTGTCATCTTTAATTGTGTTGTTAGAAGTGTATAATGTTTAATGTTAAGTCTTATGAAATATATATATATATATATATATATGACAGTGTGCAGTAGAACAACTGAGGCATCATATGTGTCGAGTAATACAGTAACTGTATGAGGAAAATCAATATTTTTACACATTAAATCCCGATATTCAAGTGTGGAGAGGAGGAGAGGTCAAACGTTAGTCTAGTTCAAGTGTGGAGAGGAGGAGAGGTCATACGTTAGTCTAGTGTTTAATGGTATTATAGTAGAGAATCAGTTTTTTAAGGGGCCGTCCTGGTCGTGATCGTATGTTAGTTGGATTTACAACTACCTGTGCAATTAGTGCCTATCACCACTAACATTGTGAGTTCGATTCCCGTTTATGTACTCGATACAACATTACTTAGTATTTGATAAAGTTTGTTAGTGACTTGCGACAGTTCAGTGGTTTTCATCGGGCACTCCGGTTTCTTCCACCAATAAAACCGACGGCCACGATATAACTGAATTATTGAGAGGGGTATAAATGTTAAATGTATATACATAAACAGTGCACGTCTGACTATTCCGTTCCCACTCCCTCCTAAAGTTTGACCACAAAGACATATTCATTAATTTCAAGAGAGCGCCCTAATTCCACACAAGTTGGCTAAATGTTTTCAGTATAGTATGTATGTGACAATTCCATCCCTTCCACGTGTTAACTGCAAGATCATGTGTAATGATTCCAAGACAACATTGCCACCCACCACCCCCAAATCTCTTGGCTGAATATATAGACAGTAAGATTCATGACACTTTCATACCTTTACCTTCTCGGTTCTCCTTCTCAAGGGTTAACCATACAGATAGGTGTATTTATTTCAACACAATACGCCACGCCCAGGACCTAGACATGTTGTAATAAGACAAATGTTGCAATGGTTGACCACATGTGAAACAAATCTTGTTACTTAAATTAATCATTTGGCTAATGAACCTGTACAAAATATGAGCATTTTTTATGATATAAATTTCAGAGCAATTTTTTTTTAGAATTTCCTCATCATTATTTTAAAATTGTAAAAATAATATTCAATTGAAAATAAATTTTGAAATCAAATACATTTTATCATGGCTTTTGAATTTTCAGAATTGAGAGAAGACTTTCTAAAAATGTTGCTTTGCAGTTAAAAACCCTGACCTGATTAAATCATTTTAAAACTGTCATTGAGCCAACAATATATTGTAAATCTTAACTAACAATCAACATTTCTTTGTGTGAAGGGACATCAACATGATAGTTGCTAGGCGACTTCAAACTATATAGTATACACAATTTAATTGTAATATACCAGGATGAAATGTTCCATGTGAACGATTAAATAAACAATCTTGATTTAAACACGTTTTATACATACTTTTTTTAACCTTGACATGCCCTTGTTTTTTACAATATCAAGTTTCGATGTCTGAAATTGTATCTATCAATCCCCCTTTTTTAACCCCAAAAAAAATAAATATAAAACACCATATGTATATGGTAGAAGCATACTATATATCGCTTAACTTGTTATCATTGTTATAAAATGGAAAGCAATTCTTATACTGACCACCCTATCTTACCAACCACACAGGCACTCGTGGCACGGAATTACCCCCGCCCTTTTCCCCCACCCTTTTTTAGCTTTCTGTTTACAAACATTGCATTTATTGTCAATAACATATCTTTATTATTTCATCTCTTTTTCCTTAATTTATCTTATGTATGCGTGTCCTTATTCGGATGAGACGTAAATAAAACTGAGGTCCCGTGTTGAGAGATTGCCACCCTCTTCGCACGTTAAAGAACCCAGTGTAACAGCTCATTATGAGCATTATGTACATGATGAGTGGTCCATAGGAGACCTGTTTCACTGGCAAAATTATCCGTCCCTACCCATCACATTTCATTGTTTGGAGTCTCGTGGCGTTTAAATTATTCTCGTCCTGAATATAGCTGAAAAATTGCTCGCTGGACGTTAAAAATCAATCAATCAATCAATCAATCAATCAATCAATCAATCAATCAACCAACCCTCTCCCACTTTTTTAACTTTCTGTTTACAAACATTGTATTTATTTTCAATAAATGTTTTTTATTATTTCATGTCTTTTTCCTTATTTTAACTTGTTCATTCCATATTCATACATTCTTATGTTAACAACAACTTACATGTGTCGACCCTATACTCTTAGTATCTACAGACTATATATAGGGTCGACACACGTCGATAGTGATCACATGACTATTAGGGATTTATAAGAATATTTTTTATTTAATTGTTTTTTTTTTGGGGAGGGGTGGGGGTAAAGGATTAATAGCTTTCGACAATGTATATGGGATACTTCATGCTAATTGAGTAAGTAAGTGGTTGTTGTTAAGCGCTAAGTGAAAATTGTTCCAGCTATATCATGTGAGAACAAGTTATATTATGATGCGATGATAAAAATGGTGATCGCTTTGTACTAGACCAGCATGCATAGTTGGATTTTTATAGTGCTAGGTCACCAAAACAACAGTCTGCGAGCTCCACTCGGACACATTATTCAGATTCTGAGCCAACCAGTCTTTGTTCTTTTTCCTTAGTGTTGCGTAATTAAATCATTTTAAGACTGGCATTGAGCCAACAATATATTGTCACGATGCTTTGTATTAAATATCTCACTTTGATAGCTGCTAGGCGACTTCAAACTATATATATATACAATTTAATTGTAATATACAATAAAGAAATGTTCCATGTGAACGGTTTAACGGAACAATCTTGATTTAAAGCACGTTTTCTACATACCTTTTTAACCTTAACATGCCCTGGCTTTTACAATATCAAGTTTAGATGTATCAACATTACATGTATATCTATAAACCCCCACCCTCATTTTAACCGAAAAAAAATAAATATAAAACACCATATATATCGCTTAGCTTGAATTTATCTGATGTTCTCGTGGCAAGTAGAATTTTGATCGGCTAACAAGGTACTTCTAAGGATTCATGGAAGGCAGAAACTTCTTTGAAGAAGTGCGGTGACAGAAATCAATAATCTCGCTAACACAGGAGATGACGTCTCTCACCTATATTTCATAAACCACAGAAAATTATATGACATCGCTGTCTATTTATATTGCAACAGGTGACCCACATTTCACTACTTGACAGAAAATCAATATGTTGTGTACTTAGTAATGACATTTTTTATTTTAATAGTGTTCAAAATAGAACTTAATAGTCATGGTTTTTATGTATAAAATGTTGATGCTTTGTTTTATGAGTAAACTAAAGAAAAGTTTAAATAGATGATACTCGATGTCCCCACTTCAGAAATTTTGACTTTAAAATGATAGTTTTTATTTTAATAGTGTTCAAAATAGAACGTATAAATAGCCATGTTTTTTATGTATATAATGTTGATGCTTTGTTTTATAATTAAACTAAATTAAATATTGCCGTGTTGTGTATTTCAAAAACCACAGAAAATGATATGACATCGCTTTCCATTCATCCACGTTTCATTACATGACAGAAAATCAATAATCGTTCTCTGTGACCTTTGCGCAAAGATAAATGTAATTTATATTTTTCCTCTTATTAATGTTGGAACATTCGGATAAAAATGTTATCAGTCTCGAGACTGATAACGTATTATATAGACAATAAGATACATGACACTTTTATATCTTATCAGATCTCCATCCCAAGGGTAAACCATACGTGTATTTATTTCAACACAACACACCACGCCCAGGACCTAGACATGTTGTAATAAGACAAATGTTACAATGGCACCCCCTCCCCAAGCTATTTTAATGGTTGACCACATGTATGACAAATCTTATTACATAAATTAATCATTTTGCTAATGAACATGAACAAAATATGAGCATTTTTTTCTGATATAAATTTCAGAACACTTTTTTTTTTAGAATTTCCTCATCATTATTCTAAAATTGCAAAAATAATGTTCAATTTAAAATAAATTTTGAAATCAAATGCATTGAATTTTAAGAATTGAGAGAAGAGGTGTTAAAAATGTTGTTTTGCAGTTAAAAATCCTGACCTTGTTAAATCATTTTAAAACTGTCATTGAGCCAACAATATATTGTCACGATGTTTTGTATTAAATATCTCACTTCTAAAATAGTTTTTAAATTTAAACTAACAATCACCATTTCTTTGGGTGAAGGAACATCAACATGATAGCTCCTAGGCGACTTCAAACTATATATATATAATTTAATTGTAATATACAATGGAAATGTTCCATGTGGACGGTTTAACGGAACAATCTTGATTTAAAGCACGTCTTATACATACTTTTTTTAACCTTGACATCCCCTTGTTTTTACAATATCAAGTTTAGATGTATTAAATTATATCTACAAATCTCCCTTTTTTAACCCCCCAAAAAAAATAAATAGAAAACACCATATGTTTATGGTAGAAGCTACTATATATCGCTTAACTTGTTATCATTGGTATACAATCGCTGATTTTCCTAAGTTAACTATACTTACTGACGACCCTATCTTACCAACCATACAGGCACTCGTGGTACGAAATCACACCCCTGCCCTTTTCCCCACCCTTTTTTAACTTTCTGTTTACAAACATTTCCTCATTTATTATCAAACTATATATATACATTTTATTTGTAATATACAATGAAGAAATGTTTCATGTGGACGGTTTAACGGAACAATCTTGATTTAAAGCACATACTTTTTTTAACCTTGACATCCCCTTGTTTTCACAATATCAAGTTTAGATGTATTAAGATATATCTACAAATCCCTCTTTTTTTACCCCCCCCCAAATAAATAGAAAACACCATGTGTTTATGGGTAGAAGCTACTATGTATCGCTTAGCTTGTTATCATTGGAATGAAATGGCTGATTAACTATACTTATTGACGACCCTATTTTACCAACCACGCAGGCACTCGTAGCACGGAACTACACCCGACCTTTTCCCCATCCTTTTTTAACTTTCTGTTTACAAACATTGCATTTATTGTCAATTAAATTTCTTTATTATTTCATCTCTTTTTCCTTAATTTATCTTATTCGTGTCCTTATTCGTACAATCTTATGTTAACAACAACTTTCATGTGTCGAACCTATAACATAACATAACATAACATAGTTTTATTAAATCAATCAAGAAGCCATTTTGGGGGAGGGGATGTAAAAAGATTACTAGCTTTCTACAATAAATATGGACGATTCATGCTGATTGAGTGAGTGAGTGATTATTGTTTAGCGCCAAGTGAAAAAAAATTTCAGCTCTACCATGGCGAGAACAAGTTACATTTTGATGCGATGATGATGTTGATGATGACCGCTTTGTACTAGACCAGCACGCTGAGTTGGATTTTTAAAGTGCTAGCTCACTGAAACAACAGTCTGCGAGCTCGGACACATTATTCGGATTCAGAACCAACCAATCTTTGCTCTTTTTCCTTATTGCTGCGTAGGTGTTTAGCGGAGAAACAACAAATACCAATTTTGTAATCTTTGGTTTGATCCGACCAGGACTCGAACCCACGATCTGTCGCACTTAATGTGAGCACGCTAACAATTACCCCTTTGGTATCTCAAACTTGTTTTCTTATGTTATACAGAAGCTACAAAGTAAATTTAAACGTAAGAAGAAAAGGTTGTGATGCCAAAGGGGTAATTAGAAGTTATTACTGAAGAATCGAAGGACAAATATTACAATGGTCTGAATAAAAACCCTCCTAACAATAGTCCACAAAACACTATGCATCAAGCAAAAGATATTTTAGACCACACAAAACTCGTGCTGAAAGCAGGGAGTGAACATCAGTACGACCAGAATGGTAGTACTAGTGAGTACTGCTCCAACATCATCTGTATGTGGAGTCTCAATAAATTCGACATTCGAGGGTCACGAAAATGATATCATTATAAGAGGTGCAACAAACAAAATCTAGCAGGTGGCTGTGTACGGGGATTATGGAATTGTAGCTAATCAACGGTAGAGGTGAGGGAGAGGCACAATCCTTGACTAGCGAAGATGTCTCCACCAGTTTGAATACAAATACCAATATATATACACGATGTTCCTTGTCTTAATACTATAATGATACAAAGTATGCAAAAGAAGGTAACATTTATAATGAAAATATCAAGGTAATCTGTACACAAATCGTTCGTTTTGTTGATATCAAATAGTGGAATATCATAACACCTATACAAGGGAGACCATTCAAATTTAGTTATAGTCATATATTGTTTTCTTGTTCTAAATGCATAGTTTTCATATCGGACCGACTTTGTTCTTGTTGAAAACACCTACCTGTTTGAACGAGTTAAATAAAAAGAAACAATTTATAAGATTGATAGAAATTATGTTAATGTATTTTGGGTTGCCATTGATAGTTTCTGATAATGGGTACAATTTCCCAATAATTTCCATGGGTGTTAGATATCTCAATGACGAATATAATTATGTTATTTGTTTTGTCTAATGTGTATATATGGTCTTCGTAGTCGTATGTTTCTGTTGACTTTTGGGTAATTTGTCTTCTAGTTATCTTCGTAGTCTTTTCCAAGCTGTATTTAATACACATTTGATTTATTTCTATAAACCAGCTGTGACTTTCTGATGATTTTATATTCTGCTGTCTATCTTCAAGTTCTATTGATATTATGTGCCCATTGGCTACATACTTTCCTTTACTATTGCACCAAGGATAAACCATTACCAGCAGCTTACATCTTATGAGTTTAAGGAAACGTTCTATCTAAATATAAAACCATGGAACACTTTAACACCAAGTTTAACCTTATGTATACAGAGAATCAAAATTACTCATTTATGTAGGACAGCAAAACCATCTAAATTATTTCTACTACTGACACTTATACTAGCAAATGATATTACACACAATAATCCAGGTCCAGTACGTCTTCCATGTGAAATATGTCAAAAGTCTGTTGCCACAAACCATAGATCAATACAATGTGATAAATGTGACCTCTGGGTCCACATAAAATGTCGAGGAATCACACCTAAAACTTACGAAAACTTTATGAACAAAAATAATTTGTCATGGGAATGCCCATCATGTTCCTCAAATAACTTGCCAGATACGTCGAGGCCAATAGAAGATGATCTTGATCAGCCAAGCTCTTTCAGTAAGATACCAAATAGTTTTGAAAACGATATAACAGACAAAGTTGAAACTTTCATTGAGTCACAGGATATAGAAGATTCACCATCCAGGAGGAGAAATAACAATAACATCAGACTGATGACAGTTAACTGTAGAAGCTTGAGAAGCCAACAAAAAAGAACGAGTTAACAACACTAATAGATACATACGAGCCCCATATACTACCCGCCACAGAAACACACCTAGATAAAACCATGTCAATTGCAGAAATTATAGATACAAATATTTATGAAGTATGCAGAAAAGATCGTGTATTTAAACCAGGACATGAAGGAGGAGGGGGTCTTAAATCTAGTCAGAAAAGATTTAATATCGACAGCCGAAATCACACTTGACACAGACTGAAATACTGTGGAATGAAATCGAACTAAAAGGCAGAAAACCACTCTAAACTGGCTGCTATTATAGACCAGCAGACAACAATATAGATGCTGTTGAAAACTTGAATACATCACTAACCAGGCTTACACATTCAAACAACCTACCAAGCATAATACTCTCTGGTGATTTCAACATGCCAGATATCAAATGGAAAAGAGATGACAACAATCATTTCCAAATAAAAACAAACAACAACTACAATATGGAAATCAACAATAAGTTTATAGAAACACTAAAAGAGAACTGTTTTAACCATGCAGTAACATAACCTACTCGACAAGACAACATTCTAGATCTTGTACTAACAACAAATCCTTCAATCATTGAAACTATATCCGTCGAAGATGGAATGAGTGACCACAAAATAGTCATTACTGACATAAATATCAAAACAAAACCAAAGACGATAGTACCAAGAAAAAGCCAATATGAGTGGAATCGATCAACACCTTGATAAAGAGAATAATGTGTTTACCAATAATTCAAAAACAAATAGCATTCAAGAAATACTATCACAGGCTATTACAACTAATATTCCAACAAAAATGCTTACATCAAGATGGAATGTACCTTGGATCACTAGAGAAATTAAAACATTAATCAGGAAAAAGCAGAGGATTTACAACAAGGCTACACGTACGAACAATGAGAAACATTGGGAAGAATTTAAACAAATAAGAAAGACAATAAGATTAAAACTGGATGAATCATATCAAAATTACATATCACAATTATTGGAAGTAGATGAAGATGGAGAAAGAAAAACAACTGTAGTTGGAAAAAACGTTTTGGCAGTACATAGAATCAAAGAAAAGAGACTCATGTGGAATAGCAACACTCAATTCAAACGGAAAAAATAATGGAGGACTGTAAAAGTAAAGCAGAGGCACTAAACCAACAATAAATATGACGAACCAACCAGAATTGAAAGGTAATCCAACACCTGACATAAGCCATTTAGAAATATCCGAGGAAGGAGTAAAGAAGCTACTGAGCAATGTTAATTTGAAAAAGGCAAATGGTCCAGACAATATCCCGAACAGAGTACTAAAAGAGTGTGCTACCAACATCGTTCCATATGTAACAACAATATATAAGAAAATCATATGAATTAGGCTCAGTCCCAGATGATTGGATAATGGCGGTCATCACAGCATTATTTAAAAAAGTAGATAACAGCCTTCCGGTTAATTATAGACCCGTTTCATTGACATCAGTGACCTGTAAGCTTATGGAACATATAATTTTCAAACACATAATGCGACATCTTGAAAAATATAATATCCTAGTAGACTACCAACATGGTTTCAGACAAAAAAGATCATGTGCATATCAATTAGTAACAACAATTGAAGATATTTCCAGACGTCTAGATACTGAAGAGCAAGTAGACATGTTAATTTTGGACTTCAGCAAAGCTTTTGATGTAGCACCACACATACGACTTCTACGAAAATGGAGCATTATGGAATAAAAGGTAAAATACTTGAGTGGATACGGGCCTGGCTCACACAGCGTCAACAGTGTATGGCTGTAGAAGGTGAAACATCAGGAAAGGCCCATGTAAAATCAGGCGTACCCCAAGGAACAGTTTTAGGGCCCTTAATGTTCATATTGTACATAAATGACATTGGAGATGACATCAAGTCGAAATTACGTTTATTTGCAGATGATAGCCTCTTATACCTGGGAATAGATTGTACTGATGACTGTAACCAGTTACAAAAAGATATGGACAAATTATTAAATTGGGCATCAGAATGGCAGATGAAATTTAATGAAAAGAGCAATTCAAGCGATAGTAAGACCTAATGTTGAATATGCAAGTAGTGCCTAGGATCCGTATCAGGAAAATCAAATTAAAAAGATTGAAATGGTGCAAAGAAGATCAGCCCGTTTCATTAAACACCAGTACAGTAGAGAACCGGGTTCAGTTACCAACATACTAGATTTAAAATTACCAACATTTGAAATCAGACGAAAAATTAAAAGGCTATGCTTGTTTCACAAAGCTTTTCATCATCAAATAGCGATAAACATCCCAGATTATATAAAACAACAATACAGGACAACCATGCAATATCACCCACGGAAAGTCAGAAATGTACAGACATCCAGTAACACTTACAAATACAGCTTCTTTCCTAGGACCATCGAGAACTGAAATAATTTACCATCAAATTTGTTGAATATGGATGATGCAGATGCATTCAAGACCAGCCTCACATCATATTTGACAGAGTAACACGCGAGAAACACTGTTTTTAAACTACACATGTAAATATGCTTTTAATAAGCACCATATTGGGTAACAGAACATGATATACTTGCGTGATGGGTCTTAGACCCTTTGCAATTCAACAATGTAGATGTAGATGTAGATATAGATGTAATGGTGATGTAATCATCAGTGCTCTCACTTTGAGTGGGGTAGACCGCGGGTTCGTTCTCACTTTGAGTGCGGTAAACCGCGTGATCGTTCTCGCTTTCAGTGCGGTAGACCGCGGGTTCGAGTGCCCTAGCATTAAACGAAGAGTTTGAAGATACCAAAGGGGCAATCAGAAACCATATATCGAAGAAGAACAGACAACACAATGGCCAAAAGAAAAAAGTACAAAAGGAAAAACAACGATCGACAAAACATGCATATAAAGCTAAAGATCGAGTAACGCGAACCCCTACTAAAAACCGGGTGTGAACTCAGGTGCTCCGGAAAGGTCGGCAGTTCCGGCTCCACTAGTGGCACCCGTCGTGTTAATCTAGTTACAAACCCGGTAATAAGTCGTGAATGAGGAAAGGATCGGGAAGTATTTACGACAAGTGGAACATATCCGTGGTCATTTGTGACACAAATATTCCATAACGGTCTACCAAGTCATGATGGCGACCGTAAAATTTTCGAAGTGATGACTTCAACTTTCCGTAAAGGAACCCTTGGTCCAGTAGCTTCCTTGCTAGCAGCAACCCTCTGTCACGGAAATCCTGATAGGAACCACAAGCTCTGGAATATCGTATCATCTGAGAGAGATATACTCCATATGCAGGTGCTGCTGGAATGTTGCTACATATAAATGGAAAGTTCACAGTGGGAAAATTGAAATCATCTCTTTTGTCTTAAAGTTTTGTTCTTAACCGATCCTCACTGAGGTTTTCGAGGTGTAGGTCAATGTATGAAGCAGACCTATATGTATCTGTGGTATACTTTATTTCAAGCTCAATGGGATAGATGCGATCAACAAAATCACCAAACCTAAAATTATTTAGTGAAAGGACATCATCTATATAGCGGAACGTGAAATTAAAGGATCGGGCTAGCTTTTTTTCCATTTTTCTTGAGAAGCCCCTGTATGAAGTCTGCCTCATACGAATAAAGGAACAAGTCGGCGATAAGAGGAGCACATTTTGTACCCATACGTATGCCGAATGTCTGTTGAAAAACACGTCCACCAAACATAACAAATATGTTGTCAATCAAAAACTCGAGCATGTTGAAGATATCAGTTTTAGAGAACTTTTCGGTAGAATCAGAGTGGTGCTTTACAAAATAAGATATGTCTCTTCCTACCACAAGGTATTTGTATCTACGTTGGCCATTCTTTTTTTTATGAAACACAGCTGGACTAACTGCCTTAATTTGTCCTTCAGCTTAGAGTGAGGAATAGTTGTGTAAAGGGTAGAGAAGTCAATTGTCTTAATGCCATTGCAGGAGAGGGATCTAGATTGTATTTACTCTAACATATTTTTCGAGTTCTTCAGAATCCACATCTGATTCACACCACCTCTCAAGTAGCTAGTGTCACAGTAGCTCTGAAGTCAGGTTTTGACTGCCGATAGAATACATGTTAATAATTTGGAAAGAGACTTCGTGGAGTATTTGGCAGACCCAGCAATATAGCGCTGTTTAGGGAAGGACACGTGTGTAACTTAGGAATCCAGTAGAGTGATGGTAGATCCAGTTCTTCATCTTTGGTTGAAATTCCAAAGGAACAAAAAACAGACCTATGATTGTCCAGGATTTCCTCCTTCGTAAGTGTCGTCGGGGTATATGTAGGGTTGCCAAGTGAATTGCCAATACCTAATTCCTTTATCAAGCAGTCTATGTAATGTGATTTACACACAAAAACAATATTGTTAGGGGCCTTGTCGGTGGAGACAATAGCATATTTGTCATGAAGGAGAGACAGGTGTTTAGCAACATTTGGGTCTTTACAGATTGATGTAGAGCGAGTGCTCATAGACCCACTGAGGTTTTTTTTCAAATTCTAATATATATTAGCGACCCCACACTCTTCACCCATTCGGAAAGAGTATCTAAGTCCTCCTTTTCACGTTTTGCATAATCCTCGACGGAATCCATAAGTATTTTAAAGTTGTGTTTCCAGTTTATGGATTTAGACTCACGATATTAGGCCCTTTGGCGAACACCTCTCGTAGAGAGGTGTTGTTGATAATTTTAAGGTCACCGGTTATAACGTGGCCAGTCGGATTATATATGAATGGGGAACTTGCACAGTTGCAATCAGGATTAAAAAGATCCAATTAAGCGCGTTGGTCTAGTACAAAGCGGGTATCATCATATTGATATATATGGGGGTAGATATGCTCTTGTTTAACAATAGAGTTCTGAATGAATCTGTTGAATACATAATTAAACTTCCATTTAATTATTTCATTTTGTTTATCAAATACACATTTTCACGGCCCAATAGAACAAAACTGTCATGATATATCAAAACTGAAGCAGTTGAAAAGTCCAAAAACAAATCATGGTTAAAAGACAGCATTTTACTGGGTATTAGTAGTCAATATTTGATGATTTATAAAGATTTTATCTCATAAAATACCAACCATTTAATTTTTACTGTTTTCATGTGCATTTTGCTTTTTATTTTTTAGGAATTAGAAGTACCACAGCGTGCTAAAATACTAGGAAATGAATATTTGATCAAATATGTCACCAAATGAACAATATATGTGCTTATAAAAATAAAGCAGCAGACCTTCGAAAGGAAAACCAAGTCCTAGTATTAAAAGAACTTATTGGAAGTTTGGATTCTAATAAGACAGAAAATGCAATTACATGTATTACAATATCAAAAGCAGCTCTTGTCATTCAGGATATCGTTAACAATCTTTGACCAAATGGTCAATGTAAAGAACAAGCAGTCAAGACATATGAAAGTGTTTTTTAAAGAAGAGTTTGAAGATACCAAAGGGGCAATGAGAAACCATATATCGAAGAAGAACAGACAACACAGTGACCAATAGAAAAAGTACAAAAGGACAAACAACGATCGACAAACATACATATAAAACTAAAGTTTGAGTAACACGAACGCTCACTAAAAACCGGGTGCTCCGGAAGGGTAAACAGTTCCTGCTCCACTAGTGGGACCCGTCGTGTTAATCTAGTTACAAACCCGGTAATAAGTCGTGAATGAAGAAAGGACCGGGAAGTGTTTACGACAAGTGGAACATATCCGTGGTCATTTGTGACACAGATATTCCATAACGGTCAACCAAGTCATGGTGGCGACCATAAAATTTTCGAAGTGATGACTTCACCTTTACCAAACGGAACCCTTGGTTCAGTAGCTTCCTTGTTAGCATCAACTCGCTATCAAGTAAATCCTGATAGGAACCACAAGCTCTGGAATATCGTATCATCCGAGAGAGATATACTCCATATGCAGGTGCTGCTGGAATGTTGCTACATATAAATGGAAAGTTCACAGTGGGAAAATTGAAATCATCTCTTTTGTCGTATAGTTTCGTTCTTAACCGACCCTCACTGTCGATTTCGAGGTGTAGGTCAAGGTATGAAACAGCCCTATCTGTATCTGTATGTATCCTTTATTTCAAGCTCAATGGGATAAATGCGATCAACAAAATCACCAAACCTAGAATTATTTAGTGAAAGGACATCATCTATATAGCGGAACGTGAAATTAAAAGATCGGGTTAGCTTCTTTTCGTTTATGAAGTATGCCTCATACGAATGAACAAGTCGGCGAGAAGATGAGCACACTTTGTACCCATAGGTATACCGACTGTCTGTTGAAAAACGCGTCCACCAAACATAACAAATATGTTGTCAATCAAAAACTCGAGCATGTTGAAGATATCAATTTCAGAGAACTTTTTGGTAGAATCAGAGTGGTGTTTTACACAATGAGATCTGTTTCTTCCTAGCACAAGGTATTTGAATCTACCTTGGCCATTCTTTTTTTATGAAACACAGTTGGACTAATTCCCTTAATTCGTCCTTCAGCTTAGAGTGAGGAATAGTAGTGTAAAGGGTAGAGAAGTCAATTGTTTTAATGCTATTGCAGGAGGAGAGGGACCTAGATTGTATGTACTCTAACAGATCGTTCGAGTTCTTCAGAATCCACATCTGATTAACACCACCTCTCGAGTAGATAGTGTCACAGTAGCTCTGAAGCCCGGTTTTGACTGCCAATAGAATACATGTTAATAATTTGGAAAGAGGTTTCGTGGAGCATTTGACAGATCCAGCAATATAGCGCTGTTTGAAAGGACACTTGTGTAATTTAGGAATCCAGTAGAGTGATGGTATTGTTAGGTGCCTTGTCGGCGGAAACAATAACAGATTTGTCATGAAGGAGAGACAGGTGTTTAGCAACATTTGGGTCTTTACAGATTGATGTAGAGCGAGTGCTCATAGATCCACTGAGTTTTTTTTAAATTCCAGTCTGTATTAGCGACTTCATACTCTTCACCCATTCGGAAAGAGTATCTAAGTCCTTCTTTACACGTTTTGCCCACTGTCTGACATAATCCTCGACGGAATCCATAAGTATTTTAAAGTTGTGTTTCCAGTTTATGGATTTAGGCTCACGATATTTAGGCCCTTTGGCAAACACCTCTCGTAGAGAGATGTTGTTGATAATTTTAAGGTCCCCAGTTATAACGTGGCCAGTCGGATTTTATATGAATGGGGAACTTGCACAGGTGCAATCAGGAGGCTTAGACTTAAAACGTCAATATTGAGACCACGCAACACATGTTTGTAATTAATTTTATTTTGACGATATTGGTCTGGTATAAACGCACGAATTTAAAGGCACAGACTGATCCTTAAAATATGGTAGAATTTTAGATTTGACGGACTTGTGATGACGGATATTGCCAAAGTTAATGCCATCAAGACCTTTGTTGGCAAACGACAGTTTCAGAAAGGAAGGTTTGTCTATTTTATCTTTCTTAATACCAACAGGTGTGAAAAGTCTGTGACCGGCAATATCCAAGACGATTGCTGTAAGTTTGTATTCATTTGATTTCGGATTTGTAACATTGTTTACCAAACATGAGTTGTACAAGGCATGTAGTTTTGAAAGTGGTAGTGAAAATAGATTTGAGCGAATGTGATGTATACCCAACGGTTTCTGCCTGAATGGTAGAAGGTCATTTAGTGAAACATCATAAAACATACGAGATGTATATTGACGATGACCATGGCTTCGCTTACGCCGAGGAGAGGAGTTGAAAATATCCATCACATTCACCGATCTACAGGTAGGGCTAGATAGGATGCCTATACCATCAATTTTGTCATTACAACCATAGGGTGTTACAGTCCCTAATTCTCGTATCCAGTAGTCTTCCTTTTGTCTACGGAGAGGTGTTGCTAGGTTTGGATTGTTAGTCCTATGCTATGTTTTTTCAATGATACGAAGATGTCATGATTACTTTAAGAGAAGTCATCAAATTAAACCCTTGGTTAAAATTATGGCAGAGCATTTTAAACTTTGAAGGAATCAGTTAAACCCCTTTAACTTTTGACAAGAAGAAACTTGAATGTGTTGTCCTACTAAATGTGGAAATTAATTATGGAGACGATTTTTATTGATTTCATTAACGATGACCTTGAAACACTCGACGAACTAGAAATCCCTAGAAAGATAAAAAGTATGGACATAGTTATAAATGGGTACGGGAATAAACTCCTAGAGCTATGTAGAGGGAACAGTTTGTTTTTACTTAATGGGAGACTAGGGGAAGACCAACATGAAGGTAGACCTACATGTAGAAACTCGAGCTCTATTGATTATTGTCTGTGTAAACTTTATCTTTTGAAATATATTAATAATTCAAAAATTCTTGATTCAGCAGATTATATTCAAGGGTCGGTTGTTCAGCTTATCGTTAACACTTACACTGTCTTAAATTTGCTTAATCATATGATTAAATCTAATCACATAATTAGTTTGTTGTTGAACATGCGATTAAAGTTAATCATCTGATTAAAACTAATCACATAATTAGTTTGTTGTTGAACACGTGGATTAAAGTTAATCATATAATTAAATCTAATCACATCATTAGTTTGTTGTTGAACACGTGAATTAAAGTTAATCATATGATTAAATATAATCACATAATTAGTTTGTTGTTGAACATGCGATTAAAGTTAATCATATGATTAAATCTAATAACATAATTAGTTTGTTGTTGAACACGTGATTAAATTTAATCATAGGATTAAATCGAATCACATAATTAGTTTGTTGTTGAACAATGATTAAAGTTAATCATATGATTAAATCTAATCACGTCATTAGTTTGTTGTTGAACATGCGATTAAAGTTAATCATATGATTAAATCTAATCACGTAACTAGTTTGTTGTTGAACATGTGATTAAAGTTAATCATATGATTAAATCTAATCAGATAATTAGTTTGCTGTTGAACACGTGAATTAAAGTTAATCATATAATTAAATCTAATCGCATCATTAGTTTGTTGTTGAACACGTGAATTAAAGTTAATCATATGATTAAATCTAATCACATAATTAGTTTGTTGTTGAACATGCGCTTAAAGTTAATCATATGATTAAATCTAATAGCATAATTAGTTTGTTGTTGAACACGTGATTACAGTTAATCATATGATTAAATCGAATCACATAATTAGTTTGTTGTTGAACAATGATTAAAGTTAATCATATGATTAAATCTAATCACGTAATTAGTTTGTTATTGAACATGCGATTAAAGTTAATCATATGATTAAATATAATCACGTAACTAGTTTGTTGTTGAACATGTGCTTAAAGTTAATCATATGATTAAACCTAATCAGATAATTAGTTTGTTATTGAACATGTGATTAAAGTTAATCATATGATTAAATCTAATCACATAATTAGCTTGTTGTTGAACATGCGATTAAAGTTAATCATATGATAAAATCTAATCACATAATTAGTTTGTTGTTGAACACGTGATTAAAGTTAATCATATGATTAAATCTAATCACATAATTAGTTTGTTGTTGAACATGTGATTAAAGTTAATCATATGATTAAATCTAATCAGATAATTAGTTTGTTGTTGAACACGTGATTAAAGTTAATCATATGATTAAATCTAA
>MJUT01032916.1:114096-133598 GCA_002080005.1 Gigantidas platifrons
GTATATAGGAATCGCCCTGTCCGTCTGTCCGTCCGTCCGTCCATGTACCTGTAAGCGCAACTCCTAAATGGCTTATTGGATTTTTATGAAACTTTACACACTTGTAGTACACTACCTGCAGATGTGCATGAAGGAATATGGTTGCTGTCCAAAATTTAAAAGGGGAGATAATTCAAATTAACTTTCACGAAAAGGAGGGGGGGGGGGGCATGTACCTTGTAAGTGCAACTCCTACTAAAATGCAAGTGGGGGGTATTACTCAGTGAGGTCACTCACAGTTCTAGTATTAATTGTTTTAAGGGAAAACATATTTAATAAATGCATTTTTTCTATAATTAACTCTACAGACAAATAAACAAGAAATCATCTACATGTTTAACATCTACATGTATGTAAACAAACACCTCTGGCAGTTTCACCTGGGAAATACATGCACTGCAGGTGTGAAATGTCAACTCTTAATTTGATTCTAATTAACAATTATATGACCTTTTGAAGCCACACACCTCTCGGACAGCTTGACTGGGAAAATAACTGATACACCTATGTCTGGTTGTCAATACAGAATCCGAATAATTATATAAATATAAATTCTGTATAATTATATAATTATATAAATATAAAGTCATATTTGGAAGTCAAATATATGAGATTTAAAATTTAGTTATAAATATAATTATTAAACACATTGATAATATAAACTATTTAATATAAATTGTATTATCCTATTACTTTACCGACTAATTTATCATTTATATATATCAATTGCGGATAAAATATAAGATTTGTTAATCACATCAATTTGCACAAAAGTCATTCAAATGATAACATTACGTTCATTCGTTTGTGTATCGTGCGTTTTTCGTATCGTTCGTGTGAAGCGTTCGTTCGTTTTGTTTGCATTTTGCGTTTGGTGCGTATTGTAAGCTTATGTGATCCAGGATCTATATGATATATATTAGAGATTACAGCCTTAAAACAGAGACAAAAGGTGGCAATGATGTGTTTTATTTATGTCACTCGTTTATTGTATTTAAAGGGGACAGATAGGTACCCAAATTCTGAAATTTCACATGTTAAGACCTGGTGTAGGCTAACTGATTTCTTCAACATCAGACATTTACCGAAATGAACTGAAATGACCAAAAAAAAGCCAAATACCAAAATTTCAGTATTTTTATTTTTTTTAATTCCATTTTAATTCATTTGTTGTTTTTTGTGCAAAATGCTCATCTAAAGTAGCTATTGATTAGTCAGTCAAGAAATAAAATAAAAACCAAAAAATACCAGACATATTTCATGAGCCCAAGCTAACAGACACTTCAATAAACTGGCAGGCTAAAACAAATGTCATGGGCCCAAGCTAACAGGCACTTCAATAAAGTGGCAGGCTAAATCATATTTCATGGGCCCAAGCTAACAGAGACTTCAATAAACTGGCAGGCTTAAGCTAATTTCATGGGCTCAAGCTAACAGGCACTTCAAATAACTCAGACATGCTTAAGCTAATTTCATGGGCCCAAGCTAACAGGCACTTCAAATAACTCAGGCAGGCTTAAGCTAATTTCATGGGCCCAAGCTAACAGGCACTTAAATAAACTTAGGCAGGCTTAAGCTAATTTCATGGGCCCAAGCTAACAGGCACTTCAATAAATTCAGGCAGGTTTAAGCTAATTTCATAGGCCCAAGCTAACAGGCACTTCAATAAACTGGCAAGCTAAAACAAATTTCATGGGCCCAAGCTAACAGGCACTTCAATAAACTGGCAGGCTAAATCATATTTCATGGGCCCAAGCTAACAGACACTAATATAAACTGGCAGGCTTAAGCTAATTTCATGGGCTCAAGCTAACAGGCACTTCAAATAACTCAGACAGGCTTAAGCTAATTTCATAGGCCCAAGCTAACAGGCACTTCAATAAACTGGCAGGCTAAAAGAAATTTCATGGGCCCAAGCTAACAGGCACTTCAATAAACTGGCAAGCTAAAAGAAATTACATGGGCCCAAGCTAACATGCACTTGCTAAAACAAATTTCATGGGCCCAAGCTAACAGGCACTTCAATAAACTGGCAGGCTAAAACAAATTTCATGGGCCCAAGCTAACATGCACTTCAATAAACTGGCAGGCTAAAACAAATTCCATGGGCCAAAGCTAACAGGCACTTCAATAAACTGGCAGGCTAAAACAAATTTCATGGGCCCAAGCTAACAGACACTTCAATAAACTGGCAGGCTAAAACAAATTTCATGGGCCCAAGCTAACAGACACTTCAATAAACTGGCAGGCTAAAACAAATTTCATGGGCCCAAGCTAACAGACACTTGCTAAAACAAATTCCATGGGCTAAAGCTAACAGGCACTTCAATAAACTGGCAGGCTAAAACAAATTTCATGGGCCCAAGCTAACAGACACTTCAATAAACTGACAGGCTACAACAAATTTCATGGGCCCAAGCTAACAGACACTTCAATAAACTGGCAGGCTAAAACAAATTTCATGGGCTCAAGCTAACAGACACTTCAATAAACTGGCAGGCTAAAACAAATTTCATGGGCCCAAGCTAACAGACACTTCAATAAACTGGCAGGCTAAAACAAATTTCATGGGCCCAAGCTAACAGACACTTGTTTTCCACATGTGAGTAAAATGTAGCATTATTGGTGTATATAATCTTGAACTTATACTTTAAAGTGGGCCTTAATTCCAAAATTTTTCATAATTGAAAGATATACCGTACACAATTTATAATTTCTATAATTGATAAGTTCTTGTGTTTTTGCTTGTTTCATATAAAATGAAAACAAAAACTACCACACTGTCTAAACAATTCCAAAATCAAATAGAAAAATCATAGAAAGAGGTAAAATAGATATGTACCCTTAACAGACTTATACATGACCGGTCACTTTCCTCGCTTGGTACAGGCACTTCAGTAGAAAGTGGCAGAGTTAAACTAGTTTTATGGACACAAACATCCCCTCTTAGTGAAATGATGGAGTCATACGATCAATATTTGTTGAAAATAAAATTTAGAAAAGTGTTTTGATTTCTCAGCTGTATGATTTTGATGTTCACAAAAATTCACATCTTTTTAGCTGTTTTTCAGAGTTTTTTTGACGGTCACAAAAATTCATATATCTTTTTATCTGTTTTTTTTTTAGATCGACCACCTGCAGCCACAGAAGTAGATTTATAAACTGCCAAACTGGTTTCTTTTACTGTATTATGGGAACAGTTCAATTATTGATTTTGATGTAAAAGAAATGACCCTGCTGACATAATTAATCGGATCAAATACAAAATGTACTTATAATTTGTTTACATTTTGTTTGTATTTTTATTGACATTTGGGTATTTTGTTGTTTTTTTTTGTTTACAAATTCATATTCCTTTTAAATTTTATTTTCTTCAATTGTATTTCCTTTGGTGAGAATAATTCAGTTGTATTTTTTTGGGTGAGAATAATTCAATTGTATTCCATTGGTTGAATATAATTCAGCTGTGTCATTGTTTAGTTTTGTAAGCATTCTAGTCTTAGATGAGCTAACACTAAATTATTACATTATTATTTTATAGTAAAAATTTAGGGGAGAGGGTTATAACAAAAATACAAGTGTGAATATTTTTTGAGAAACAAATTTGGTGAAAAAGTTCATATGCAATATTTTATTAGAGTCACTTTCTATCTAATATTGAAAAATTTAACAACTGCAACGATATAGCTTAAATATTGTTAAAAGTGGCATTGAACACTATAGATCAATTATTAAACAATTTAACAACTAGCAATATATTGATGTTGATAAAGATACATTGAAAAACATAAAACAAATCTCAAAAGTTTTTAAGTTTTTTTTTTCAAGAAACCATATTTTTTTTCCTAAATTTATGTATGATACAATTTAATGCAAATATCACCATGGCATAGCTGAAAAATTGCTGAGTTGGCATTAAACAACAATCATTCACTGACTTTAATGTAAATAAGAGGTATAGATTGAAAGATCTGCAATTAAAAGGTTGTGACAACATTATCATTGTAAATAACATCCAGCAAGCAATATATGATTTTAATAATTTTGTCAGTTGTGCCATTTTAGCTAGTAAACATATCATTTTTACATTAATTTTACTTGTATGTATATATTTTTTTCTTGAACATTTTAATATTTTGTCTAGTTAGGTAAAAAATAAAATTATAAATGAAGCTGGATTTTCTTTCTACATTTTGTTCTTTACAGCTTTGAAATTAATTTGTGATGCTATTTAGCACTTTAAAAATAGCTTGATTTTTTTTTGGGGTTACAAGTTCAATTTCTTTTCATTAAAATTTTGAAAGAAAATAAATATTTAATATCCTAAAACTTTTAGTTATTGCAAGTTAGATTTTTGAAATAATTGTATATTTCATTTTTTAGGAAATACTACACATTCCAGGAAGACTGTATTGTATATACATTTTTATAGACACTGATAATGTAAATTTTATACATATATTTTATAAAATAATAATAAAGAAACCGTAGAAATAAATTAACATGTTGTTAAAATTTGAATTCATCTGGACATTTTACTGTGTGAGATTTAGCAATCAAAATCACCTGGCATCCATCAACTTTAACCACTTCACCTTTTGGTATTCTTAAAAAAAAATGGAAGCCGTCGTGATCGTATGGTAGTTGGATTTATGACTACCTATGCAAACCCTGCACAGGCGAGGTGTACTCAATGCAACATTATGTGATAAAGTTTGTCAGTGACTTGCGACAGGTCAGTGGTTTTCTGCGGGTACTCAGGTTTCCTCCACCAATAAAACTGACTGCCATGATTGAACTGAAATACTGTTGAAAGTGGCATTAAACACCATAAACTGTAAACCATCTATAAAATTGCTAGACTTTTAAACAGAATCACACACTTTGTAGATATGTTTCTAGGAAGAGCTTCAGACCACTAGTACAAAAGAATAAATGTTTAATTTGTTGTGTTGTCCTATAATGTGGCTATGTTCTGTGTTGTGATGTATGGTCTTATTAGTTCACCTGGCCATAGGCCATGTGAGCTTTTGTCATGGCTAGGCGTCCGTCGTCCGTCCGTTAGCTTTTCACATTTAAATCTTCTTCCCTGAAACCACTAAACAGATTTGAACCAAACTTGCCAGAAATGTTCATTGGGTGGTCCTCTACCAGATTTGTGTTTTTGGTGCAGATTTGAAATTCAACATGGCTGCCAGGGTTCATACTGTGTTCTCATTGGCTGAAATTTTAAAAATCTTCTTGTCAGAGACCACAAAGCCAATTGAATTGTTACTTTGCAGGAGTGATCATTGGGTAGTTCTGTACTAAACTTGTGAATCGTTTGCCGATCGGAAATTCAAGATGGCCACCATGACTTGACTTAGTTTAACATTGGACCCTATGGGAATTTCACATTTTCATCTTTTTTTCTGAAACCACAACACAGATTTGAATCAAACTTGGCAGAAATGTTCATTTGATGGTCATATGCAAGATTTTGTTTTTGGTGCTGATCGGAAATTCAAGATGGCCACCATGACTCGACTTAGTTTTAACATAGGACCCTATGGGGAAAATGTTTAAAAGTCTTCTCTGAAAACAGTAAGTAAATTTAAAGCAAACATGGCATGAATGGTCCTTAGGTGGTCAACTTTCAAAATTATGTCCTGTGACCCCGACCTCCATCCAAGATGGCCACCGTCAGCGGACAGTTTTAACATAGGACCCTATGGAAAAAATTTTAAAAACTTTTTCCTCTGAAACCAGTAAGCCAATTTAAAGCAAACATGGCATGAATGGTCCTTAAATGGTCAACTTTCAAAATTATATCCAGTGACCCAGACCTCCATCCAAGATGGCCACCATCAGCGGACATAGTTTTAACATAGGACCCTATGGGAAATATGTTTAAAAATCTCCTCTGAAAACAGTAAGCCACTTTAAAGCAAACATGGCATGGATGGTCCTTAAGTGGTCAATTTTCAAAATTGTGTCCAGTGACCCTGACCCTTCATCCAAGATGGCTGCCTTCAACGGACATAGTTTTAACATAGGACCCTATGGGAAAAAATGTTTTAAAATCTTCTCCTCTGAAACCAGTAAGCCAATATAGCAAACATGTCATCGATGGTCCTTAGGTGGTCAACTTCCAAAATTGTGTTCAGTGACTCCGATCTAGGTCCAAAATGGCCGCCGTCAGCGAACATAGTTTTAACATAGGACCCTATGGGAAAATTGTTTAAAAGTCTTCTCCTCTGAAACCAGTCAGCCAATTTAAAGCAAACATGGCATGGCTGGTCCTTGGGTAGTCTACTTTAAAAATTGTGTCCAGTGACCACGACCTCCATCCAAGATGGCTGCCATGAGCAGACATAGTTTTAACATAGAACCATATGGGATTTGAATAGTAACCTACATGTATTCGGCATGCAGACATTCTTAAGAAAGCTTATTTATGTCAGGTGAGTGATACAGGCTCACCTGAGCCTCTAGTTTTGTTTGTCCTCTTGTTGCCAGTTTCTCAGGATTGTCCATTTTTTTATTGCCCCTTCGATATTCTGTAACGTTTATTTAGAGAAAGCTGAAGGAACAGTCAACAATGGACAATCCAAAGACATGTAAAATTCAGCACAAGACACAAAACGAATACAAATAAAATGACAGACACAACATAGAGAAGTAAAAAAAGTTGAGCAACACTGATCTCACCAAAAAGCTGGGGTGAACTCATGTGCTCACGAAGGGTAACCAGTTCCTGATTCTTATAAGACACCCGCCCTGTTACTCATTCTCAAGTCTGGTAAAAGTCTTGTCAGTGATAGATGATTGATTGATTGGTGTTTAACGTCTAGGAGCAATATTTCAGCTATATTCAGGACGAAAACATTTAAAAATTCAAACGCCACGGGACTCGAAACAAGGAAAGGTGATGGGTAGGGACGGATAATTTAGCCAGTGCAACAGGTCTCCTATGGACCACTCATCATGAGCTGTTACATTGGGTTCTTTAACGTGCGGAGAGGGTGGCAATCTCTCAACACGGGACCTCGGTTTTATTTACGTCTCATCCGAAGGACGGGTTGGTTGTGAATATATACCCCGCACAACCGACGGACGCCCCTTCAAGCCGAAGAAGCTCTCAGTCCCATTTCTATACCCCGAGGTTCCCGCGGGGTTTGTCAGTGATAGAGGAAAGAAAGAAATCTACATAAAATTGAAAAGATCCATTGCCATTTGAGGTTTGAGTAAAGATCCACCAGTGCATGAATTTGTAGCAGAGGACAATGTCACATCGACCTAGGAGAAACGTAGTCTTGTTTGAGTAGCTGTTGATTTTCCCTAAGAAAACTGCCTTGATGATGTAATTGGTAATTGAGTAGTAAACAGTATTTAGGAGTAAAAGCTAAGACTTGTTGGCGCTAGGGATCGGGATACTGTGTCCGAGTGAAGTGACATGTCTATCCACGGACTTGTTTCAGTGAGCTAGCACTATAAACATCGAACTCAGTCTTGGACCTCATCATCATCTTATTTAGAATTTACTTGTTCTTCCCATGATATACAAAAAAATGTAGCTGCAAATTGCTGAGTTAAACAATCACTCACTCTAAGGTGGAGTCCAGTAGGATACATAAATGAGTGAAATTCAACATTTCCTCAAACAATAGAAATGCTTAAATATTTTCTGTGCAACATCATTAAGATATGCATGTCGATTTAGATTTGTTCCAACAAAAAATCGATATTCCTCAGAACTAGCAATAAATTAATATGTAAATTCATTTAACATGAAAAATCCTTATGAAACAAATAATCCAAGCCGGTACACATGAAGAATACTCCCGGGTCTATGGGATCCAAAAGACTACATTGGATTTATGGTGCTGAACGCCACTTTCAATAATAATATTTCAGTTATATCGTAGCGGTCAGTTGTATTGGTCGGTCTCAAATCACTGACAAAGTTTATCATATAATGAATGTTGTACACCTCGCCATCAACATTCCAGCAGCACCTGCATATGGAGTATATATCTCTCAGTTGATCCAAGATTCCATTCTCTATCCAGAGTTGTCGTTCCTGCTACGCTACACAACATCTCTGTCAACGCTCATTTTACAAGATTCTTGTAAAAGTTAGAAACAGTAAAAAAAATCTACTTAAAATTGTTTTAATTATTGTAAATATCAATAAAGATGAAAATAAATCACTCATTTCAAATCAATTCTCTCTTAAGAATGAATTCACCCCCACTTCTTGGAGAACTATCATGAGTTTGCGGAGGTAAAAATTAAAAAGTTAAAAACGATCACACATCATTTTTAAGAGAGAATTGATTTGAAATGAGTGATTCATTTTCATCTTTATCGATATTTACAACAATTAAACGAATTTTAAGTACATTTGTTTACTGTTTCTAAATTTTACAAAAATCGTGTAAAATGGGCGTTGACAGAGATGTTGTGTAGCGTAGCAGGAACGACAACTCTGGATAGAGAATGCCAAGATTCCAGAGTTTGTGGTTCCTATCATGCCGGATTTCCAAGATAGAGAGTTGCTGCTAACAAGGAAGATGCCGGCCAAAGGGTTCCTATTGGTTAACTTAAAGTCATCACTTCGAAAGTTTTACGGTCGTCACCATGACTTGGTTAACAGTTACGGAATAGTGTGTACTGAACCTTTCCTCATTCATGACATACCACCGGATTTGTAACTATAGCAACACAACGTGTGTCACTATGGAACAGGAACTGAACCCTTCCGGAGCACCTGAGTTCATCCCCTGTTGTTAGTGGGGTTCGTGTTACTCGATCTTTGTAGATCGTTGTCCGTCTTGGTTTGCCATTGTGTCGTCTGTCTGCCCATTTACGGATTCTGATTACCCATTTAATATCTACAACCTCTTCTTGTACATACAAGACAACGTGTAGCACTTCCTGCTGAACAAAAGTTTGTTTGATTGTGCTTGTTAATGGTCATTTCTGTCATCTCAACTTTTTACTGTGGCGTTCAAAACACGTGTTCACAGGTCCATCTCAGTGGCATCCACATTTCTACACGATTTGTTGTTAATAAACTTGTTCTTGTTATGAATATAGCTGAAAGACTTCTCACTTGACATTAAACACCAATTAATCTAACCCTTATATATACAGCCTACAAAGGCGGATCCAGATGTTCCGAACAAGTCGGAAAGTCTACTAATTTTGGTTTCAAAATGGAGATGCAGACCAAAAATGTAGCCAAAGATCCCTATTACTTTTGAGTGTCTGTCTCACCGTAAAACCATGCAAACTCGTAACATAGTGATATTTTCAAAACCTTATGAAATCTTGTCCATGAAATACCTTTGGCCAAGTACAATTAACACACAAAGTATTTTTTTTCAAATTTTATTATTTGGCTGAATTATTGGTTTTCTTTGATTTATCCAGTATTTCAATATACAATGAAACATTAACGTCTCCCTAGCACCCCATATGTCATATAACTTATTGTAGAGTTTGTTGTTTCATTTAAGCAAACAACAAAAGAGCACATAATGTATAAAACAGGGTTACCTCCGACACATCTTTGTGCCTGTTGTAAGCCAGGACCTGGATCTCCAACGTCATATGTAGTCAGGCGCGTAGCAACCCGTACGCAAAAACGCAGTTGCGTACACATCGAAAATTTTGACAAAAATGAAAGCATGGTAAATCTAGGACATAAGGTAGAATAAAACTAAATTAATAAACTAAATCAAATTAAAACAAATACAAACATATTAATAATGACATGTTTAGTAGAAGAAAGGAACGGAAATGGTCCTTGATTTTTCCGGTTTAACTTTGGCAATTGAATTGAAATAAAGACTACTAATTTACTTCCGAAATAAAAACATTGAGAAATGTACTTCAATTTATTTATGTATTTTCTCAAAAATGATATGTAAAAACTATCCTTGCACCACATGTTAATTGTATTTGATTCCAAACCAAGCTTAACCCACTACACATTTGACAAAATAAAATGTCTAAGTCAACTACATATTTGTATTGCTCTACTTTATATTTTATTTCTCAAAATTTATGTTCAAAAGATTACTTGTTGCTCATGAAAATTGGATTTCCGTGGGATCATTTTTAGTGCCAGGAAATTGCGAGAATGCAGGATTTTGCACCATTTACCCCAGAGCTTCTGGGAGCTTTAAGCGCCCCCCCCCCCCCCCCCAGATCCCCTGTCGTAAGGCAACATCTGCAAGGTGGGGAGGGTCATTTCGTGGACCTCCACCAGACTCTTAACAGATTTGAGTACACTTCATTTTGGGGTAGCTACGCCCCTGGTAGTGATCCCATTTTTGTGTTCAGTGAGTTACGGTGAGAGGTAATTGTTCGGTTTGTTGATACTGGTGGCATTGTTGACCATCATTGTTTAAAGTTGGCTTAGGTTTATGGTGTTTAACGCCACTTTCAACAATATTTCAGTTATATCATGACGGTCAGTTTTACTGGTGGAGGAAACCTGAGTTACCGGAGAAAACCAGACCTGTCGCAAGTCACTGACAAATTTAACATAATATTACATCGATCAATGTTGAAGCTTTTAGTACACTGTCTTATGTATGAGGCTTAGAAACTGAGATAAAAGCAGAGGTGTACCGAGTCTTTCCCCAGTTTTGCGCTGAATACACATAACATTTATATTCAAGGATGATTCTGGTTAGAAAATAAAATAACTGAAAATCAATGAAAAAATAGCTGAAACCATCTAAAACCTGCTCTGACTGTGTCCAGCAACTCCAGAGGAAAACAGCTGAAATCAGTTAAATAACTGACAAACATCATCCTTGTACGGTATATTTGAAGACATTACATTAATATTGTGCTTATCCTGCAGAAAGATCAAATGTATCCATCAACGTTTATATTTTGAGTTAAATAATAAAATTATATAACTATCCGGATAGTTACCTTGATTGGTCCTTTTGATATTTTCTGTCAAAAGGAAATGAACTTGATTTATAATTGGTTCCCAAAACTCAATAGGTAACATGACAGTGGTACCATAAAAAGCTATATTTCGGTCAGTGACAGTAAATAGCAAACATTTATTCAGTCAATGTAATTTGACTTCTCAAATAGGACAAATGCAGGATAAATGACTTTTTCACTAATTTTGCTGTTCTGATGGAGGTTGTTAGTCAGCTAGTTCCCCCCTCACAGATATAGATACTACATGGATTAACAACTCAGCAGTAGATCAGCTATTTTCCTTTCCTCATTCATGACTTATCACAGGGTTTGTAATCAGATTAACACGACGGATGCCACTAGTGGAGCAGAAACTGCTTACCCTTCCGGAGCACCTGTGTTCACCCCTAGTTTTTAGTGGGGTTCTCGTTACTCAATCTTTAGTTGTGTGTGTGTATTTTGAAGATTGTTCTCTGTCCTTTTTCTTTTGGCCATTGTGTTGTATATGTTGTATATTCGGTAAAAAGCACATGACAGCTTGTGTTTATTGTTATACAAAAACCGAATTCAAATAAAGTTTTCTTATCTTATGTTCTTCTTTGATATACGGATTCTGATAACACCTTTGTTATCTTCTTTGATATACGGATTCTGATTACACCTTTGTTATCTTCTTTGATATACGGATTCTGATTACACCTTTGTTATCTTCTTTGATATACGGATTCTGATAACACCTTTGTTATCTTCTTTGATATACAGATTCTGATTACACCTTTGGTATCTTCTTTGATATACGGATTCTGATTACACCTTTGTTATCTTCTTCGATATACGGAATCTGATTACACCTTTGGTATCTTCTTTGATATACGGATTCTGATTACACCTTTGTTATCTTAACAAACTCTTCTATAGTCATGTCGAGTTGTTCTAAATATAACAAGCCTGTGTGTTCAATCTATTTTCGTTTGTGATCTGATTAAATTCGTGAAAATAGAACGTAATCATATTCGAACAACCCGACGCCCAACAACAAACAGGAAAATGATTGCTTCAATAACAAGAGAAACACAGATTTTTGTAGTTTACAATAAAGCTTCAAATTTATTGACGATTATATCGTAGGACATAACACCGATTACAAAACAAAATATCGATTTACCGATATTTGATAATGGCAGACGATGTTTGAGAAAGTTAGACTGAGAAACGCATTTCGATTTTAGTTCCAAATAATTCGGACATTTCTCTCGATATTGACACATAATAATGTCGTCGGGTTGGTTTGTATTTATTCCAAACGCTTGCAATAAACGTGTTGTCTGTTTATTTGAAATATCATGTGAAAATTGGCAATTAGAATCCGTACAATTGTCTATAAACCATTCCTTACAAATATGCGGGAACGGACACATGTCATCTCCTGAAAAACACCCTTTATCGTTGTAATAAAAACATGGTCCAGATATTGTTTTTGCCGGGAATTCCTTTAACCATTCTTTACACTTATCTTTATATACTGTAATGAGATAATCAAGACTTCTGTCCGTTGGAAATCCACACTTCTTTAATTTTTCTAAAGATTCTGCGTTGATCACGTGATGTTTATGACAACTTCCGTCGCATGCGTAGTCAGACAATATAAACTTGGCACAAATATGAGGCCAAATACAAGGGGAATGTGGCACATCCTGGTTGTAATTAATGCACGGTAATGGTACGAATGTAATGTTGAGCAGTCGTCCAGAAAATTCTGAAATGAAAATATAGAGTGAGTGAGTGATTCTTGTTTAACGCCAACTCAGCAATTTTCAACTATATCATGGCGAGAAATGAAAATATAAAAATCTTATTCGAATTTAAAAAAAGTAGGAACTACATAGAGCAGTTATTTCAACACTTCAGAAATGTTAATGATATCATACTTAAAATGATCTTAACAACAGGTGTGACATTGTACCCTTCGTCTGAATACTTAAAATGATCTTAACAACAGGTGTGACATTGTACCCTTCGTCTGAATACTTAAAATGATCTTAACAACAGGTGTGACATTGTACCCTTCGTATGAATACTTAAAATGATCTTAACAACAGGTGTGACATTGTACCCTTCGTCTGAATACTTCAAATGATCTTAACAACAGGTGTGACATTGTACCATTCGTCTGAATACTTAAAATGATCTTAGCAACAGGTGTGACATTGTACCCTTCGTCTGAATACTTAAAATGATCTTAACAACAGGTGTGGCATTGTACCCTTCGTCTGAATACTTAAAATGATCTTAACAACAGGTGTGACATTGTACCCTTCGTCTGAATACATAAAATGATCTTAACAACAGGTGTGACATTGTATCCTTCGTCTGAATACTTAAAATGATCTTAACAACAGGTGTGACATTGTACCCTTCGTCTGAATATTTAAAATGATCTTAACAACAGGTGTGACATTGTACCCTTCGTCTGAATACTTAAAATGATCTTAACAACATGTGTGGCATTGTACCCTTCGTCTGAATCAGATCACAGTCAGCAACGTTTTCAATATGATCAAAATTATAGTCACATTTTTTGTTGTTGCGAGTTCATGATTGGTCTTTTTGTAAGGTATTCTATATCATTTTAATTTTACGATTCATTATTTTTGTTATTTCTAACCAGATTCCGTTTACCATTCCAACTAATTGATAATTTTCCTTTTACCTTCTAGAAAAATAACCTGTGTGATTGGATTGTTCATTATTGATTGTCCACTCATTCGGGTTTCTCTAAGGTTTATTTATATACAATTACTTACTTGTTATTTCAAGATCATTCACAGAGTGTATTATATCAGGCATTTTTTCATCAAGACCGCCATGTACAGACATATATGTATAGGGTTTAAAAGCTTCCGGAACTTCACAGCCGTCTAATTTTAGAATAATAGGAGGGAATCCCTTATCTTCCATATGCAAGCTTACAATTTCAATCATTTCTATAGAACACCAGTAACTGTTTTTGAAATTTTCTGATAAAAGAACGATTACTTTTTGTGACATCTTCATGAATTTGTCGATATTTTCTTGTATCATATGACCAGCCTTGAATTCGATCTCGTGCAGACAACATTTATAGTTCATGTCAGTTAATTTTGAGTACAGATCTTCGGCAATCTGTTTGTCTGGATCCATCGTAGCATAAGATATAAATATATGAAAAAATTTGCCATTTGGAAGTTCTGGGGGTTTACAGCCAACTATGTAGTTGTCGTGATCCATCGGTTACCGAAGAGTTAATTTCCTAAAAGTAAATAATGTAGTAGTTAACCATCAGTTAAGACATCACCTACAACGCTTGTTTCACCACTATAAGTTCTTTTAATTCTGAACTCATCTTCGCTAGCCAAGGGTTACGATCCGCTCTACCCATCTTCACCCTTGGCATCGTTAGACGGATTTTCGTAATCCCCGCGCACTGCCACCTGCTGGATTTTGACAGTTACGCCCCTTGTAATGATGTCATTTTCAGCCTTTCGTTTGAATGCCCTGAAAATTGACTCGAGATTATAGTATGGCTGATTTTCAAGTGAAGATTTGTGAAAAATTTAATATAAACTTATTGACAATCAGAACAAATCTATAACAGCTATTATAGACGGAAAAGATGTCGCTGTTGGCACGTTGTAAAACGCGTTCTGATTGGTTGCTGCTACCACTAACTGCATTACATATAAACTGTCACCGTGTGACCTCGAAAATCCGTCTAACGATGCCAAGGGTGAAGATGAGTAGAGCGGATCGTAACCCTTGGCTAGCGAAAATGTTCTGAACTATAATTGCGATTAAATTTAAATAACATGAATGTTGTAGCACCTATTTTGGTGACCAATAACACTTAACAGCATTCCACACAGTGTTAGGGACACAATTTTAACTGACCAATCAGATATCAGCCTACAATATCGTTAGATACTAAATAATTATATGTAGTATATCTCGCAGTTGATACGATATTCCAGACCTTGTGGTTCTTGTCAGGATTTCCTTGATAGAGGGTTGCTGCTAACAAGGAAGCTACTGAACCAAGGGGTTCCTATTGGTTAAGTTGAAGTCATCACTTCGAAAGTTTTACAGTCGTCAACATGATTTAGTTGATCGTTATGGAGTATCTGTGTCACAAATGACCACGGACATTTTCCACCTGTCGCAAGCACTTCCCGGTCCTTTCCTCATTCATGACTTAACTCCGGGTTTGTCACTAGATTAGCATGACGGGTGCCACTAGTGGAGCAGGAACTGCATACCTTTCCGGAGCACCTGAGTTCACCCGGTGATAGTAACATGTACAATGGACGTGGCTATAGTTGACACGAAAACACGCTAGCGTATGTTTTGCGAACGGCAAATATATTTTTACAGCCTCACATATGATTGTATGGTTATTTAATGATAAATGACAGATTACATGGGAAAATATATTCTGTGTCAGACTTTCAAGCGGCTGATAAATCAGCGAGGAAATGAAAACTTAGCGTTGGGACAAACAAAGTTCATCTGAAAGACTGAATCCGATAGAACTTAACTTGGACAATGTCATATCCTTCGTTTGAGTCCATTGTTCGTACCGGTTATGTTAAGTGAGAACAATTTATCGGAAATCTTCAGAATTCTAACATCAAACAATCAATCAGAATTCTAATGACTGTCGTAACTAGTTTACCAACAATACTCAAAATTGACTTCCAATGGCGCTTAACTTTATACATGCTGTTCCGGAAATAAAATGTTGCACAACACCTATTCTAGATATATAGGTATATACGATAATTAACAATTAACAATGTAAGACATGCCATTACTTTCCGAGTTTTCTTTTTTTCATTTGGAAAACAGATTGTATATTAATGACATGATGCTTACCCTTCCGGAGCACCTGAGTTCATCCCGGGTTTTAATGGTGTTCGTGGTGCTCAGTCTTTGTAATGTAGTGTTTCGTTGATCATTGTTTGTCCTTTGTGTTGCCTTACCCTTCCGGAGCACCTGAGTTCACCCCAGATTTTAATGGTGTTCGTGGTACTCAGTCTTTGTAATGTAGTGTTGTGTTGATCATTGTTTGTCCTTTGTGTTGCCTTACCCTTCCGGAGCACCTGAGTTCATCCCGGGTTTTAATGGTGTTCGTGGTACTCAGTCTTTGTAATGTAGTGTTGTGTTGATCATTGTTTGTCCTTTGTGTTGCCTTACCCTTCCGGAGCACCTGAGTTCATCCCAGGTTTTAATGGTGTTCGTGGTACTCAGTCTTTGTAATGTAGTGTTGTGTTGATCATTGTTTGTCCTTTGTGTTGCCTTATTATATATATCATAATGTATTACACACACCAGGAAGTGTTGATTGCATGTGTTTGTAATGTCCTGAACATTAACACGTTCTAATTATATATCTTAATACATAACGTACACAAGGACGATGTCCTTAGAGAAACTTCCATGATACAGCTAAACCCTCACTAGGCCTATTGCCATCTTACAATCATCTTCCGTATACCGCGTGGTTTGTTTTGTATTAATATGGCGTGGTTTGTTTTGTATTAATATGGCGTGGTTTGTTTTGTATTAATATGCATAGGTACCCGATTTGTGGACACCCCCCCTTTTTAATTTTTTTAATTCATTACTTTTTGTGGGACGTTTTCATTATAAACAGTGTTGAACAACTTCAAACATTACCAAAAACTCAATCCGAGATCGATACAAGCCCATTTCTAAAAACACAGAAACCCTCCTCTACTCTATCCGAGATCGATCTCGGATTGAGTTTTTGGTAATGTTTGAAGTTGTTCAACACTGTTTATTATGAAAACGTCCCACAAAAGTAATGAATTAAAAAATAAAAAATAAAAAAATAGGGGGGTGTGTCCACAAAGCGGGTACCTATGTTAATATGTCGTTTCAAATATACCATTTTAATCCTGTATTTTGCCAGAAACAATAATATTTTAGTGAACGTGATTAACAATTTTTATTTACAAAAAGAATTGTGTAGAATATGATATATATATAGCTAATATTTAAAACCAAGTATTAATGTCAAGGTCACAGTCTTTTCACAACTCATTGTCTCTTCGTTGAATCAGAAAAAAAGGTAAAACATATGATGTCGTTGAACATATGATGGTGTTTAACGCCAATTTCAACAATATTTTAGTTATTTCGTGGCAGTCGCTCAGAGTTATTGGTGGATGAAACCGGAGGACCAGGGGTAAACCACTGACCTGTCGCAAGTCAAACTTTATCACATAATGTTGTCATGCATGATCTAGATTCGTTGAAAATGTATTTAAGGAGGTTGAAAATATATATATAATAAATATGTATAAGACTTACCTACATCAATAGTCTACATGTCCTTAGTCGACTTAATTATAAGATCAATGTTTATTTCTACTGATTACAATTTCATGTCAGCTGTGTGATCTATTAAACTTAGTAGTATATCTTCCTTTGACGTCATACAGTAAACATGACTCATACAAGTTGATGGAGCGGTGAATTAATAAATGAAAATTATGTTAATAAAACCGTAGATCTATATAATAAATTAGTTTTAAATCGATCTAGGGGCCAGCAGATAATATATACATGTATAGATATTGATTTTAATTTTAATATAAAGTACATAGTTTTTTAATCGAATAGAATTCGTTGATTACACATGCTCTATAGGGGCCACTGACACCACAGGCACTCGAATTCCGGACCCCCTTTTTTTCCTCAATTGGTCCCTCCCGCGATTATGGTATGGATCTTTGTCTGGAAGTACATCTTTGAGCCATTTATCCATATTTTACAACATTTAGTGTTACAACCCTCTCGTTAGATACTAACTTTTGTTTCTAGGTCCAGCTGCAGTTTTACTTAAATAAACCTAAAGGTAAGAAACAATCGTGAAAATACGAAGAGGGAATCCTCGCTTCGACTCGATATTTTACAACAACGCGCCAGTTTTCAAAAGGACCTTCGCTTGTCCTCGTCTCCAAAATGATTTCCCTTCATTCCTATCTAGTTGATACGTACGAACAACACATATTTATTGATGAAATTCAAGTTTATTCTCGACGACACATCCAACTTTCCTCCACTCGTGCCGATTCAGGAGGTTTACCGAGCATATGTTGTTTCGTGTTATGTTTTTTTATGCAAATCTGATTTTTTTTTTAAACAGTTGGACACATTTTTATTTTTTTGTTCAATTGCAATCAAACTAAATTATTTTTTATCTTGCCAAGTAAAAACATATTTTTTTTCAATGCTTTGCATAAAGGTGTGAGCCAGTATTCATATTTAGATGATATGCATATAGCTCATATATACTATAAATTTCCATGTTATATCTCGCATTTGTACATGTAAATAAACAAGTGAGGATTTTAATTAAACAAGTTCAGATCTTTACTACATAAAACACCATGACACACTGGTTTTTATTCAGTTTATACATCTATTAAAAATAGGGCGTAATTACTGAAAGGTCAAGTACAGTTTGAAAAACTAAACGAAATCTTTAATATAAATTCAAAATAGAGTGAGGTGCATAGGTGTGTAGATATGGAATAAAGTATACTTGAGATTTATTGCACAACTCTTGGGATTTTTTTTCTTCAAAACAATACTCTTAAACCAGATTTTTTTTTATACTTATGTAAAGCAGAATATTTGTTGTGGCCAATGCGGTGACAGATTATTTAATTGCTTTCCCTTCTAAATCGTAATAATTTTTTTAGGAAAAAACCATACCCCCCCCCTTTTGAAGCTAAATGGTCGTTCCCTAACATATTACACATTAAATATTATGAGGGCGTAAAGATTATTGAATGTTAATTGTATTGTTATAAATTACAATGTAGATCAATATTTTATGGAATAAAGTGCATAATTTAATTATACAATATCCAATGGGATTTAAGATCAGATAAGTTTTATATAAAGTCGGCATGTTAAAACAAGAAATACAAGATCTAGTGAGCATTTGACCGACATAAAAAACATATATATAAGAAGCAAATAACAAAACATTTTTTTGGAACATTCATATCATACTGACACCTCTTATAATAGTAAAACCATTCTCTCCAGATGATGGAAAATGATATCTAATGTAGTGCGCATGACGCCTTTCTGGAATAACTTTCAACAGGTTCACTCAAACTCAAAATATTTGAACAATTTATTAAAAAGTCTCTACGAGCAAGTAAACCAAAGGGTCTGAACATGATAGTCAAAATCAGCTAATGTTACCTAGGTCTGAGGGAGGAGAACAAGTAAACCAAAGGATCTGAACATGATAGTCAAAGTCAGCTAATGTTACCAAGGTATGAGGGAGGAGAACAAGAAAACCAAAGGGTCTAAACATGATAGTCAAAGTCAGCTAATGTTACCTAGGTCTGAGGGAGGAGAACAAGTAAACCAAAGGATCTGAACATGATAGTCAAAGTCAGCTAATGTTACCAAGGTATGAGGGAGGAGAACAAGAAAACCAAAGGGTC
>MJUT01032930.1:7968-24907 GCA_002080005.1 Gigantidas platifrons
ATATGTTCTATTTTTAGTAACAGCGGCCATCTTGGTTGGTGCACGGCATCACCGGACACAATTTTGAAACTAGACACCATAGTGATGATTCAAGCCAAGTTTGGTTTCAATTGGTCTAGTAGTTTCAGAGGAGAAGATTTTTGAAAAAGTTTACGACGGACGACGACGACGGACGCCAAGTGATGGCAATAGCTCACCTGACCCGTCAGGTGAGCTAAAAATCGTAGAAAGAGGCATACCCCTAATACATCACTGCTCGTTCTCCTCGCCTGGTACAGACATGTCAATAAAAAGTGGCGGGGGTAAACTAGTTTAATGTACCCAAACCTTATATAATTCGATGCTGTGTTGTATATTTTTTTTTATAATATATGTATTTGCTCTTTGTTCATGAAGGGGAATATTGTTATGGTATTTATGATTGTCATTCTCCAACTGCAAAAACCGAGTATTCTTTCAACTTGTTATTAAAAAAAAACATTTCACGAAATTCAGACTTCCATTTCCCTTGGTGGTGTAATGTTGCCACTAAATGCACGTCTTGCATTTTCAAATTTTCTGAAAATAAAGAAAAAAGGTATATTAGAAATAAAAGCGGTGAATGGATATCTGCAGTATGGATATTCAATTCACTTAATATCAGTATGAAATATGAGCAATATTAATATCAGAATGAATGTTGAACTCAATGTCAATATGAATGTTGAACACAATATCAATATGAATGTTGAACACAATATCAATATGAATGTTGAACACAATATCAATATGAATGCTGAACACAATATCAATATGAATGTTGAACACAATAACAATATGAATGTTGAACACAATATCAATATGAATGCTAAAGTCAATATCAATGCTGAACACAATTTAAGTATGAATGTTAATCTCAATAAATATCACTATGGGTTAGGCTTATATTGTTTGACGCCACTTTCAACAATATTTCAGTTATATCGTGGCAGTCAAAATGATTTTATTGGTGGAGGAAACCGGAGTATCCGGATAAAAGCACCGACCTGCCGCAAGGTTCATAATGTTTAAGTTGAAGTCATAATTTCGAAAGTTCCACAGTCGCCATCTTGACTTGGTTAACCGTTACGAGATGTCACAAATGACCACAGATATGATATTTTGATCGTCATTAGAATCCCGTCCTTCGATCCTCATTCATGATTTATCATCGGTTTCCTTAACAAGATAACACGATGGATACCACTAGTGGAGCAGGTACTACTTACCCTCTCTGAGAACCCGAGTTCACCTTGCGGGTTAAGTGGATTTCATGTTGTGCAATCTTTAGTATTCTATTTAGAGGCTGGTACATGGTTAATTCGCGCAGCGTGTATTGCATATTTTATTTCCTTATCAACGTATTTTAATTTTCTTTTCTACGTTCTGGCGTTCTCCAATCAACTGCGTGTAACGTTTTTGCAAATTTTTAATGTTCGGTCTACGTGTTTTTGTGTCCGCTTTATTCAGTTCTCGTGGAATTCGAATTTCTGAGATCTCCGCAAAATGAGATGAAAGAATGTGTGAGCCATTTCGTGAAAAGGTTCCTTTGAAAATTCATGAGGCAGAGAAATGAGCGTCATGAGAATCTAACATCTAGGCCTGGAATCAAACAAGTGTAAAGTACTGCAAAATTAGTTTGTAAATGACGATCAGCTCTCGGAATATGTTTTGGACGATTCTGCAGATTAGAAGCATGCTCCATGAAAATATTATTACAAGAATGGCGAGGGTTTACCATGGGCAGACCATTAAATATCAGTGGTAGCTAGAGTCACCGATGTGTCCAGGTGTGAAAGATTCACCAAAGTTTGTCTCTTAGTAATAAAAATAAGGCCTATAATTAATAAAGATATTAGTATTAATGGGTTGTTATTTAATTTTCGTGATTCGTTCTTGAGGGAAATATTTCCCGTTCTTCGTGTTTTCATTATTTATTTCACATTTTTACTTTCTTGCACACCCCCTGTACCACTCTCTATTTGATGTTTTGTGGACCATTGATGTGTTTTATCCCATTTCTTATGGCCATTGTATTGTCTGTCAATCTTCAATTTACGGCTTCTGATTACCTCTTTGGCATCTTCAAATTTGTCTTTTTGCATGTAGACAAAACGCTTGTAATAAAACACCATAAAACCTATCTTCAAAAAGTACGCTTTGCATATTCAACGTTTCCTTGTGTAAATGCTCAAACAGCAGACTGTCCATTTTGCTACGAAGCGTCTTAACATATAAATTGTCTTTCCTCGATCTTACGCCTTCTCCGGGGTAATAAATAGTAACAACGATTTACCACTACAACTAAAATTAACAATGAATCGAAATTACTAGCAACAGATTTTACATGGGATGATAATAATATATAACTTCACTCCTAGTGCATCACCTGAATTCATAAACTACCGATAGAGATATCGTAAACTCAGTGCCGGGTTTAGATAAAGAGAAGCCCTAGGCTACTCCACTAGTGAGGCCCATCACCTGAATTCATAAACTACCGATAGAGATATCGTAAACTCAGTGCCGTATTTAGATAAAGAGAAGCCCTAGGCTATTCCACTTGTGAGGCCCCTCCCCCCGGATTTAGATAAAGAGAAGCCCTAGGCTATTCCACTTGTGAGGCCCCTCCCAATTTACCACCTTCACTACTGGAAGAAGATGGAAGTGTGTTTAATCAATTCGAATAAAGGCGAGGATGATGAAGGGTGTTTAACATTCTGCAATATTCTGAAATGGAGTGCAACTGTGTAGGAACAATTACTGAGGAGTTACTTAGAAAGTACACGTACGTTGTGACAGCATAAGTGTGAAAGTCAAATAACTGTGTTAAAAATATTATACACCTTGACTGGAGGCCCCCTAAATCTTGAGGCCCTAGGCTTCAGCCTATCGAGCCTATAGGTAAATCTTGAGGCCCTAGGCTTCAGCCTATCGAGCCTATAGGTAAATATTGAGGCCCTAGGCTTCAGCCTATCGAGCCTATAGGTAAATCTTGAGGCCCTAGGCTTCAGCCTATCGAGCCTATAGGTAAATCCGGCACTGCGTAAACTGAGGATAAGCAATGGGGGAATGATATACATGTAGCAATGTGGCTTATAATATTAAAGGGAGACAACTTTATTTATGAACTATTTTTAACACTAATAATTTGTGAGTGAGTGGGCAATGTTTTTGCTATATCATGGCGAGTACATGTTACTTTTCAATGCTATGATGATATTTTTTGAATTACACTAACACGTTGTTAGGTTGGACTTTTATAATGAGCTAGCTCACTGAAAATACAGTCCAAATGGAAATCTTCGGATTAAACCGTCTTCTTTTTTAAAGAGCCCTTTCTAGTATCATCCAAATTTACTAAATAAATACATATCTAATGAAACAAAAAACAACACTAAGGCTAGACTTTATGACAAAAATACTCCTGATGTGCACAACATATAAATGATAGAAGAAAATATTTACTTTTAAGTTCTTAAGAAATCATATTAAATACACAAATCACACCTGAAAGCAAGAAGCATAGATATGCCAGAATAAGCAACTCACCAGAAAGGAAGCAGGATGCTTAAGCAGAAGCGAACGATTTTCGTCTAGAAAATGGCGGTCGTCCTAACCTTTTTTTATGCATCGCAGCTATGGAAACTGCTATTACAATAATAGTTGGGATTCCAACTATCAACGTGACGGCAACAGGCCAGTATCTGTCGTCTTCTTTATCACCAAGTTTACGGAAATGCTCTTCCGGTGATCCGTGATTACCTTGTATCACAAGCCAATCAAATGTTGAATTTTCTATTTTCACTGAACTTGATTGTGATGTTGGTTCCGTCTCTTGTCCTTTTGTTGGACCTGGTTTCGTGCTTCCATTTATTTCGTCACTACTGTGGTGATCACTTGTTATATGTTCTCCTATTTGTTTTTCTGTAGTGGGTTTGTAAAGCAGACTTGTATCTAGTGTTGAAATTGGTATCTTTAACATTATAGTCTGTAATGTCGTTTCTCTAGTATTTGTCTTTTGTTGGTATGGTGGATGATTTGTTGTCAATTGTATTGTATTTCCAATCGTTTCTCTAGTATTTGTCTTTTGTTGGTATGGTGGATGATTTGTTGTCAATTGTATTGTATTTCCAAACTTGATTGTTCCTGTAGAATTTTCATTCTCTTTCGTTTGATTAATGCCATTTGTTGAAAATTTTCCTTTTGTCTGAGAAAATCTTTTTTCATTGTCCTTTGTTGGAATTGTAAATTGTTCTGTTGTTGTAATAATTGTACTGGTAGTACTTTCAGTGTTCTTTTCAATTGGCATTGTAAAATATGTACTTTTGGTTTTCCTTTCAGTTTTCATTTGATTAATTTTACTGTTTGTATGTGTCGTTTTAGTTGTTGTAATCATTCCAGTGGTTTGAATGCTTTTCGTTTCGGTTTCTGTCACGATCGGGTCTTTATCTGTTGTAGTTTCTGAATTTCTTACTTCCGTTATTGTTGAGTGTGGTTTTTGTTTTATATAATGAGTTGTATTTGGATTCAGCTTCCTTTGAGTGGTTGGTTTTATGGATAACTTGATATTCGTTAATCTCACATTTGTTTCATGTCCAGCATGCCCAGTGGTGGTAACATAGTCTAAAGTTGTTAATTTGCCTCGAGTCTGTATTGATGCAGTCTCTTTTGTAGATAATTGTTTTGAGTCTTTCGATGGCGTGACAATATTTTGATCCGTCGAATAATTGCTGACGATATTTATTGTTGAAGAAGATGGTGAACTTGATTGTACAGTAGTTTCAGCGTGTTGGAATTGAGCCTGTAAATAAAGATAACAGAACTATGACTCATTAAAATATACTTTACAACTTTAAAATGTAGGGGAGATCAAATTAAAACTCATTCAAATATACTTCAATGTGAAAAAAAATAAAAAAAATAAATGTTCTTTTCATGTATTCTACAACTTTAAAATGTGAAACATAAAAGTAACACAACAACATTTGGTTTGATTTGATTTATTGTGTTTAACGCCACTTTCAGCATTATTTCAGCTATATCATGGCGACCAGTTTTAGTGGTGGCAGAAGCCGGAGTACCCGGAGAGAACCACTGACCATGGACAAGCAACTCGTAAACTGTATCACTTGCGACTGCGAGTCGAGTGCACCCTTTTTCACCAACTTTACAAATTACTATCTACATATATACTTAACAATGGAACAAAAACAGGAACTTCATACAGATAACTGATACTACGTCCTTCGAATGTTGGTGCTCACTCGATCTATGTTTTATGATGGTTGCGGTGTCAGACTGAGATCGGATGGGGCGCGGGGAATTAATGAGATTAATCACTATGACACCATCGAAACATCCTTTAAATCATATGTCGATCGATCATATAATAAAAAACTAAACATTAATGTACTGGTAATATAACTTTAATATGCATCAAGAGACAGTTTTATAACACGAACGAAAAATGCAATACAATGAAGTATTAATGTCAGAGTACTCCGGCTAACCAAAGATTGCGTGAGCTTTTGTTGTCATGTGGTGTCTGCCTACCGTTAGCTTTTCACATTTCCATTTTCGATTTTGACAATATTGGGCAAATTTAAACATGAATTCGATGGTTCTCAAACTATATCCAACAACTTAGTCGAAACATATTCGACAACCCGTTCATCTGTCTAATTTGGCATCAATCCCGGAAAATATTAACTTTAAATCACCTAAAGGTCTGGAATTAATTGAAATTGCACAGCAGCTACATCATAATGAGTTGGTTAATTTGTAATTTTTACAATATTTGTCGATTATGCATATTATATCTCTTTTATCAAAAACATATTCTCATGGTCAAGATTTCTACATTTATATTTGGAATTAGATGAAAATTAAACAGGAGCTGTGAGATAATGGACTTCTCAACATATATTCCAGGTTTTCTTTGGAATTTGTAATTTTGCCGATTAAACCATCTAGACCTACTTTGACCATCCTACTGCCAAATAGCCATCCAAGATGGCCATCGTTACTAAATATAGAAAAGCGAAAATTTCAGCATTTTGTTGTACACGATCCTTGGTACCATCCTAATCCAATGATCATATACTTTTGCATTGACTATTAATGAATTGTCTGGTAAAAAGCTTGAACAAAAAATAAAGCCAGTTTGTGTTGATTTAATTTTTTTTTACATAGGTTCAGGGGGAAGCTTTGTAATTATTGGAGTATGTAAAGATGCCATGGCCGGTAATAGACATCTAGTTTGTATACTATATAGAGACTGTCTAATATAAATTGTGATATTTAACAGATCGCTATTTTTTTTTATCATTCTTGCTTTGTTACGATAGCAATAGAAAGGTGATATGCAGTCTCTTTCGAAATGTAGAAATCAAATGTGTCCACCATATGGCGTCCCTTTCTGTAAAAGAAGAAAATAAAATAGACTAAAACTTGGCACTTAACGACAGAAAGCAATTCAAAAAGGATGTGGATGTAAATGAACTTGAGTGACTATCCAACAACACTTAGACACAAATTCAAGAAAAGGAACAGCGCTTTCACAGTAGGGTCCACAATGAGCTAAACTCATACCCTAAAAAGTGTGTGAAACAGCAGTGGAACGGTACACTTTGTTTCATGTATGTATGTAATTTTGTCTTTCCCTATTGTACTCACTCTTCACAAGTCTAATGTTCCGGTTTGTTTTCTATGACTTTGTGTTTTGTATCACCATACCTGGTTTTAGCTGTACAGTGTAAGTTTTGTACCACGGTACCTGGCTTTATCTGTACAGTGTAAGTTTTGTACCACGGTACCTGGTTTTGCTGTAAGTTTTTTACCACGGTACTTGGCTTTGGTTTTAAGTTTTGTAGCATGGTCCCAATATTCGGCTTTGTTTTGTACCACAGTACCTGACTGGCTTTATGTCATGTACCACGGTACCTGGCTATAGCCTTGTGTTTTGTACCACGCTACCTGCGTTTGGCTTTGTCTTTTGTACCACGGTACCTGGCTTTGGTTTTGTTTTGTAGCATGGTCCAAATCTTCGGCTTTGTTTTGTACCACGGTACCTGACTGGCTTTATGTCATGTACCACGGTCCAAATCTTCGGCTTTGTTTTGTACCACGGTACCTGACTGGCTTTATGTCATGTACCACGGTATCTGGCTACGGCCTTGTGTTTTGTACCACGCTACCTGCATTTGGCTTTGTCTTTTGTACCACGGTACCTTGCTTTGGTTTTAAGTTTTGTAGCATGGTCCCAATCTTCGGCTTTGTTTTGTACCATGGTACCTGACTGGCTTTATGTCATGTACCACGGTATCTGGCTATGGCCTTGTGTTTTGTACCACGCTACCTGCGTTTGGCTTTGTCTTTTGTACCACGGTACCTGGCTTTGGTTTTAAGTTTTGTAGCATGGTCCCAATCTTCGGCTTTGTTTTGTACCACGGTACCTGACTGGCTTTATGTCATGTACCGCGGTACCTGGCTATGGCCTTGTGTTTTGTACCACGCTACCTGCGTTTGGCTTTGTCTTTTGTACCACGGTACCTGGCTTTGGTTTTATGTTTTGGACCATGGTCCCAATCTTCGGCTTTGTTTTGTACCACGGTACCTGACTGGCTTTAATTATGTCATGTACCACGGTATCTGGCTATGGCCTTGTGCTTTGTACCACGCTACATACGTTTGGCTTTGTCTTTTGTACCACGGTACCTGGCTTTGGTTTTATGTTTTGTAGCATGGTCCCAATCTTCGGCTTTGTTTTGTACCACGGTACCTGACTGGCTTTATGTCATGTACCACGGTACCTGGCTATGGCCTTGTGTTTTGTACCACGGTACCTAGCTTTGCTTTATGCTTTGTACCAAGATCCCAATCTTAAGCTTTGTTTTGTACCACGGTACCTGGCTTTGGTTTTATGTTTTTGACCATGGTCCCGATCTTCGGCTTTGCTTTTTACAACGGTACCTGGCTTTGGTTGTACGTTTTGTACCACGGTACCTGGCTTTGGTTTTATGTTTTTACCACGGTACCTGACTTTGGCTTTATGCTTTGTACCACGATACCTGGCTATGGCTTTATGTTTTGTGCCACGGTGCCTGGCTATGGCTTTATGTTTTATACCACGATACCTGGCTATGGCTTTATGTTTTGTGCCACGGTGCCTGGCTTTGGCTTTATGCTTTGTACCAAGATACCTGGCTATGGCTTTATGTTTTGTGCCACGATACCTGGCTTTGGCTTTGTGTTTTGCACTTGGATTGTACTGCTATGTATTACTTTTTCTTTTTGGTTTTGTGCCGTACCTGGCTTTGAATTAGTTTTGTACCACAGTGCATGGTTTTGAATATTTGTATTTTGTACTCCCTTATCTGACTTTAGCTTTGTGTTTTGCACCTGAATTGCATTTCTTTATTTTACTCATTTAGTCTTTTTGTACCGTATATGACTTTGAATTTGTGTTTTGTACCCGAATTTCACAGTATCAAATTTGAAATACTGCTCACTTGACGTCAACAACAATCAATCAACCAAAGCCTGTTTGAAAATTGAAACTTGAAAAGAGTATGTGTTTTTTTTAATCAGAATATGTAACAATTTAAGAATACAGGTAGGACATGATGCTCTTCAGTATCTAGTTTTTCAGTTTGGTTAAAAAAATATGTTTACAAATTCGGCTGGTTTCCTCCATTAAGTTATTTCAGTAAAGGCGGCATAACTCGAGCTATCGTTTTCTAAAATTATATACTTATATGATTGTTTACTACTAAAATCTTTGAAATTTCTTTTAAAACCGGTAGACGTTGGTTTTTTTTCTTTTCATCTATGATTATTTTACGTTTATTCACCTATGATTAGCAAATTTCTATTTAAATTGGTTTTTCACTTCAACATGTGTAAAAATGAATTGTATTAACCATACTGTAAAAAATTAAATAAATTTTGATAGAGTTATGTCCCTTTACAAGAAAATATTTTAGTTATAGCTTAAAAATACCTCCCCTACTTAAATTTTTTTAAATTTTCATTTGATTCACATTTTTAAGTGGTTTACAGTGGTCAAAGGGTAAAAGTAAAGAAAGTATGTTGGATATGAACAGTTCATATATTTTCATGCCCCCCCCAAAAAACAATTGCCCAACAATTTCTTATTCTTTATTTCAACCATCTTTTACTTTAAAAATTTATTTATTTATTTATTTATTTATTTATTTATTTATTTATTTGTTTGTTTGTTTGAACCATTACATATATGATTTTGTGCCCAGAGTAATAGTCTTTAACCAACAGATTTTGTCTTCCTGGACTAGTAGACACTTAACTAGGAGCATTCATTGACCCCGCTATTGTCCTGTTAATGTTTATGTTGTCATTCATCTTTGTGATAGTATGTGGTCTTTTTGAGTGGAAACGAATCTGTGCAGATTTTTTAATCGCTTGTTCCTATATGAATTGTCGCTGAAGATCCAGCTACCAAGAGGGGATGGTTGAGATATGTAGTGTTTTTTGTGTAACGTAATTGTCAAGTGTTTGAAGGTGAGAGCTGATTGCTTGTTTTGTTGCTATTGAGGGAATAGTTGACCATCACTGTTTAAATTTCTTTTCATAATGAGAACACCGCTTGCTTATTGCAATATTTGGTGTAAAACGTCACACTGTATTAGTTCTTTTAAACTGAAGTAGACTCTGGTCTTTTTCAGAATGCACACCTTACTTAAAACTGAATGAGTTAATTACAATTTTAGATACCAGTATATCATTTAACTATACTGACAAATGCTGAAGATTTGTTTGGAATAGACACTTAAGATTCTTGAAATAAAACTCGACTTTCGCTACTTCTGTTTGTAATATTTCAAGAAGTTACTTTTCCAAACGTGTCTGATCTATTAGTTGTTTGTATTTCATACTAAAAGCCTGTACTGGGATCTTATTCACAAAGCATCCGTTTATTAGAGGACCCGTTAAGTTAACGGAGATGTTAACGGGTATGTCCGCTAAATTTTAAAGTGGTATTCACAAACGTCTCCGTAAACTTCAAGTTAACGGGTGCGTTAATAACGGGTCCGTTAGTATGCAAATGAGTCGAAAAAGTTGTATCAAGTATTTTGATTGGATAATACACTTTCATCCTTTCCAAATAAAGCCACTGCATTAAGCTTCCCATAAAAATTGTTTTTGGTTGAAGGAAAGTATAAGAATGAAATTTAAGTAAATGGTAGACCGTGTGATAAATAAATTCATCACTGATAAAACTAAAATATATTTAGTATATAAAGTAGATGGTCGAGAGAGAGAGATACATTGTACAATATATGAACATTTGCGGAAAATATAACATTTATTTGCACGAACCTTAGAAACAGACAGCAAAGCGGACCTTTGATAAAGATAATTGAACTTTTAACTTTTTACTGCTATTTCATATAAATTGGACCTTGCCAGTGAAATTCCTATTATACTGCAATTGGTCATTTTTCAGCATTGATAAAGGGGGTCGCATAAACTTTTGCTTTATACTGGAAAATGTATTCGGCACGAAACAGGGGGACTGCTCGGAAAAGCCTCGCAGTACTCCTGTTTCTTAGTCTCATCCAAATAAACCTCACTTTAAAAGACACCATACCTATATTGTCTAATTATGGGCGGATCCATATTTTTTTCGAGGGGTATCCGGAAAATTGCCAAGTTTAAAAGATAGTCCAGACAATTTTTATATATTTGTTGCATATATTTTGAAAATTCTAGGGCAGAGGGAGGGGGTCCGTAACCAAATGACTCCACCCCACTCCACACACACACACACACACTGGATCCGCCCATGCCTATTACACCAAGGAAGTACATCATTTGCTGATAAACATGAAGCGATATATTCCATTCTGACATCTCCAAGGAAAGATAAATTGATAAAAAGGCGGTGGGCGGGAGATATCACTTTTTTTTTTTAAATTGTCCGTTTTCTCGTGTTTCATCCATTTGAATAAATGAAGAATATTTTTTCCATGAATTTATATACAAGCGGCTCAATGATGAATAGTTCATTCATGCCATGAATGGAAATTTCCCAAAATGCTTTATTATATATAAATTGTAGAATATTCTGCACATTTTGGTAAAAGTTTGATTAAAATCTGTCGAGAAAGAAATTCATTTTATTTTTTGAAAAAATGTTATATATAATATAAAATATAAGATTATGGAAAAATTAACGTTTGCAATACTTTGTGCCAAAGCTTGTGTCTTGCTAATGAAAAAAAAGCAATACGACATATATTATTTTACGCATTCCCATCATAAAAGGATTTTGCTAACTTATATCTAAATGTTCGATTAACGGGTACGACAACCTATCCGTTAATTTTCTCCGTAAACTAGAAGTTTAACGGGAACGTTAACGGGTGCGTTAAGTTACGGAGGCTTCGTGAATACCAATTTTTTAGCGGAAATTTTTAACGGAGACGTTAACGGATGCGGTAGTTAACGGACGCTTTGTGAATAAGGTCCCTGATGTAAAAAATTTCGCCATGAACCGGTGCAATCAGTATATTACGCTCTGTCAACAGATTGGAAGACCAAATAATTTAATAGTCTTTTAAAGGAGCTGGTAATACAAAGAGCTTAAAGGTGATAGCCAAAATCTACTAAGGTTACCTATGACTGAGGGATCCTTAGTTTATATTGTCAGATTCTATGTTGAACATTTTTAATTGTATCTTTAATTTGACAATGAACTATAAAGACTTACCTGTTGTGTTGCTTTTCTTTTTCGCGAACTCTGGCTCCCAAATGCTTCTTGCTTTCAAATCATTACAAAACTCAGAACATCACAGTTACATTAAGAACTTGAAAAGCGAAAAGTACTTGTGTCTAACAGAAATACCGACATGATATACATTTACATTAACCACGGCGTAGAGCCTATTCGCAAAAAAACGCGTCCTTTGTTGCTATCTCAAAGTTTTACGGTTGCTATAGGCTTACAAAATGGTCAGAGAGGATGGAGCCGACCGACGAAAACTCCAAAAGCACAACGAATGTTTGTAAGTATATTGAAATAACGGCTTTACGGAACGTGTCAAACAATGGCTTTGCTAAAATTTCTATCTGAAAGTATTTTTAAAGTTTAATGTTGACGCTGTCGTGTTGAATAATGTGGACCAGATGTTCCAGATCTCAACTTGTTCCTTCCCATCTTTCTTTACTTTTTAACGTTGACTACGTCGTAGTGGATGTTGTTTACGTTTTAGGAAGCAGGTTTATAGCTTTACTGATATATGAAATCAATAATAAAAGTATTTATATGTATACGATAATGAAAAAATACAAACATAGGTGAATTTTCGATGTTGTTTAATGCTACGGATACTATACTATTGCCTTCAATTTTGGCACCGGTTAAAAACTGAAAATGAGGCACTGATTACTAACCAAAAATTTCCATACTTTTTTCAGCTAAAAAGAGAAAAATCAAGAGTTCTTTATGGCTTCATCGACCCACAAAGACCCCCAAATTGTCAACAGTTAAAGAAAGTGAAGTCGTTGCAACGCAAGTACAAACAAAAAATGTCTTGATCAAAGCATTAAACTTATATTGAAAACGAGACTGGATTTACAATTTCAGAAGATTATCTTAAACAAGGTCTTTGGACAGAGCGAAAATAAATTGATGAATTATTTCTTATATGCATTTAGTCGTGATTTGATATACGGTAACAATTTATGATGCAACTTATCAGAATTTCAAATTTTTAGTCAGCGATAGAAACTATACACATCAAAAGGTCAAATGAAGTTAAAAATTCAGCGCTGTACAACGCAGAATGTCAAATTTTAGCATTCAGCTCTGACATGGAAATATATATCAGCAACCGGTGCTTTTGTCCAATAGTAACCGTAACCTAGATTTTTTTTTTTAAATGTACCAATTTATAAGAAATTCTCAATACCAGCACAAATTTTACATCAACAAACGTTTTAGCGTAAAATCAATAGAAATAACGATTACCAGAGTTTGAATTGACGGAAATGGCAAAATTCACACGATACTTTACATCGTATACAATTTTTTTATTCAAACTTCGGACCTTTTTTTCATTGTTTAGAAAAAAAAACTTTTTTCAGGGTAAAAACAGATTTGAACATGTCAGATAAATCTATGTAAAGTTCCGAGAAGACGTTTAAATGCATAGGCAGCGATAGTGTATTAGGGAAAAGATGCATAAACTGAACTACTTTTCGAATACTAACCGGATTTTTTTCGGATAGCAACTCCGGACGCTCTGAAATTTCCGTTAGCAGCCGTTCAGGTACTACACCGTGTTAACTAACATGAGTACTTTTCTATAAATTTAGGAATTTCAGATAATATTTGGGATAAAAATATATTAGAGTTGAAATACCTGTTCGAAACTGAATACTGATAGAATAAAAGATGTTATCACAATCCTCTGTTTATAATCCATATCAAAGTAAAAAAATATTAATCTTTATACATGTATCTAAAAATTTGTCTGGTAAATGTCCTGATCTGAAAATGACATCATACATTAGTTGGGGATAGTACCGGATACTGCGGAAGTATAGTTATCAGTTGCACCGGTACACCAGGTAATCCTAATTCCAGTATCACCAACACAAAGGTATGATGTATACATGTATTGGTTGGTGTTACACCTGTCAATTTAGACATTTTACCTTGTTTCTTTAATCTTATTGTGCACTTTCTTTTCCTTAAACAAACAACGGCGTTATATGGTTACAATAGTACTAAGTAATATTTGGAGAGGAAAATAAATTATAAATTGCATGTCATCTGTATATATGAAGCTTCGTGGGTTGTACATATACTGACTAACGATTTAAGGTGGTCAGCATATTTTGATTTCTGGTTCATTAAATATTTCAACATATTAATTAGTGTATATTTTTCTTCACCTTCTTTAAATTTCTAAATTTCTTTAACATCACAGACTATTTACCGTTTTCAAGGGCCGATCCAGGGAGGGGGCGCACCCGATACGCCCCCCCCCCCTAAAATTGGAAAAAATATGATTTTTTTTGCGTAAAATCGTGATTTTTCACACTTAAGTGCGCCCCCTAACTGAAATCCTGGATCCGCACCTGACTTTAAGGTTCCTTTTGATATGTTGTAAAACTATAATATGCAACTGACCAACTGACCACGAAAAACACAAAAATTCTGCTCACGCAAGAATTTTGAAAGCAATGACACAAAAAAGAGAAAGAAAGGAGATATTAATGGATTATTTGTCGCATCAATCAACATCAAACTGACATTGTTAATATGTAACTTCTAAACAAACCATTTAAATCTAGCTAGAATGTTAGTCAAGATTATTAACTTCACTTACGGGCCAAATATACTTTTAATGTTATTTAAAACTTATACCAAAACCCCGACCAAAACCAACTTAGAAATGCTTGACCATTTCCACTTGAAATCAGTGTTTTGTTTTGTTTTGTTCTGTATCTGTATGAATACGTTGAAGATACCAATACTGGCTTTAATTCAACAGGAGAGAGAGAGAGCACCTATTGGTGGTGTCGGAGAGCAGATTTGAAGCTCTCAATGGAGGTAGCGCTAACTATATTTTCCTCCAGGTGGTTCCACTCTAATATAGTTTTACTGAAGAATGAAATCCTATATTGCTCAGTATTACACTGGATTCTGTTGCATTAAAAACCCTACGTCCTTGATTAATCAAATGTTAACAATTACTAAAGAACAATACATATTATCAATAGTTCATTAATTAGTGTATTTCTTGATTACTCCGATATTACCAAACACATTTTCAGGATATCAATAATTTCAAGATTCTAGATGTTGCGAGTGATTGATATTATTAAATTTTATTGCGAAATACTACCCGGATCCTCGTTATTAAAGATAGTCTCGGCCATGCGAGGTTCGTGCTGTACACGTTTTTATGGGACTCTTGAAAAAATAAGTAATAGTAAAACATATACATTATTATTATTATAAAGTTCAAAGTTCAAAGTTCAAAAGTGAAAGAAAGTCCAAAACTGAACATCAATTTGTATATATTATTATAAACAAATATTTCAATGACCTGCGGTTTGCTTTATTTAAAGCAAAAAATTGTAAAAATGGAAAGTTCAAGTGATGACATTCAAAATAACATTGAAAATAGCTGGAAACTAGATGGTAACAAACTATGTACAACTCGTTCAACATACACATTTAGGACTTGAGAGATCCGACAAACAGGAATCTGAAATTAACATTGAAGAAAGAATTAAAACATCTCGAAGGACTAAGTACTCACTCACGAACTCCACGGTACGAATGGCATCGATCCAACTACATCTTATAATATCTACAAAATCTATGTTCTACCTCGTTTATTATATGGACTTGAAATTTTGGCATTAAAAACCAGAGATATTGAAAAACTAGATAGATTTCATAAAGATACATTGAGACAATTTCAGTCGTTACCAAAACGAGCTGCCATTTCTTCAGTCTACCTACTTCTTGGTGCTTTACCCATTGAAGCTGAATTACACAAACGACGTCAACTCTCATTCTTGTATATATACTGTTATCAGCAGAAAATGTCAAGCTCAAAAGTATTGATTGAACGCCAACTCTGTAAATTTTGACAACAAAGACAGCTTTTTCTACCGTATAGTTGAAGTATTATCCATGTACAATCTTCCATCGATATTACATTTACAAAAGAATTTACCAAAGAAGTTACAGCAGGGAATTGTAAACTTTTTATAATTCCCTGGTTACAGACAGTGGAAAAAGATGATTATGACATCGATTTCATCTTATTGGAATGCATTACTATTGAATCAAGCACATCCTATGTGATCATTAAAATATCTATCAAAAGACAGCTCGAGGATAGGCAATCCACATAGCATTTACAGTGCATGGAAAGTGCGAATCGAGAAAACCATTTTTTATGTAGAGTAGCGATATTTTCTGTTGTAAACGAGATGCATTGTGGGAAAATCTAAGACGGATTGACATTTGTAAGAAGAAAGGAAGATTTAACGACAATAAGCTGTTAATTCTTTTTCTCTACAGAAACATATTTACCAGGACAGACGTCTGTATAACTTTCTATGAAATGTGCACATCTTATTCCAAGTATGTTGTATTTGTGCGATAAAATAGGCATATGCAATAAATGATACCTATTTGCACGATTTACATTTTTTAGATGTACAAATACTATCAGTTTTCACAATCATGTAGCAAAGACGACGGGGTGCACATTCATTGTGCTTGATTGCACTCTATGCCATAATCACGTCTAATAAAATGATAATGCTATAATTTCTTATATGAATGCACGATGAATGCGATATTTTTCTCATATAAAAGCGATGCTTTTTTATTATGAAAAACTTTAAGATCAGTAAAATTTAGTACATGATGTTTTAGCATAATACACCAAGTATATGAACACGGTGATGATATTGATCTGAAAACATTAAAATAATATCAATCTCCCCTGTGTGTCGAATTATTTCGGTCAAAATTGATATTTTTTTGTTTATTAAAAGTTGCCAATATTCGATGTTTTATATTTAAAAAATGTTCTGAACAAGAAGCCAGGTTTAAAAAAATATGTTAAAATGTCGTCATTAATGAAAAGAATTCGAATGTCTGTTGGTAAAATCGCCATTAACACACCTAATTATAAGTCGGCCGATTTTCCGAAGTTTGCCGGACACTGATAACAGCTATTAATAACCAGGAAGCATGCTCTTCATGTAAATTCGTTATAATTAATATAATTTAAGAAATATATACATGTATATGGATCCAGGGTAATCAGTTATTATTATATAATGGTATTTAGTAAGAATGACACTTAAAATCGGAAATACGTGATGTAATCAATAAAAA
>MJUT01032930.1:52265-63320 GCA_002080005.1 Gigantidas platifrons
AATAACTTTAGTTTTGTATATTGGATCTTTACCAAACTTGGCCACGATTCCTCTGTGGAAGGGGAAGAACCCTATTAATTTTGGGGCCATTAGGTCAAAGGTGAAGGTCATCGTTACTATAAATAGAATTTCTGACAACATGATCATTTCCGCACAATAACTTTAGTTCTGTATTTTGGATCTTGACCAAACTTGGCCACATGATTCCCCTGTGGAAGGGGAAAACCCTATTTATATAGATGGGCGTATTTTGTGATGCACACATTTCTTGTTCAGCTATATCATGGTGAGAACAGGTTAATTTTCAGTGACATGATGATGGGAACTGTGTTAAAAGTGTAAAACTATATTTATGCCACACCAGAAAAGGGATGTTGATATAAAGATCTAATCTTATTTTTATTGATTGTAGGTGTAAATACTGTAAAGTTCTTTAGAATTTTACCAATTTTCATCAACAAGCCACATTTAAAATAAAAAAAACATGGCATCATGTATTTTTTATTTCAAAATTATTAATGTTCTTATTTAGAAAAAAAACTATCTTGAAGCAAATTTTAATGAAAATCTATTGTAAATGATTTGTGTATAACTACTTTAATCTGCAAGTTTAGAATTAAAAAAAAATTCATTTTATAACATTGTATTCATTTGTTTTTTTTGTTTGTTTTTAACTAAACTAATTTTCTTCCCATTGAACATTGACTGGAATATAATTTTACCTTATATTACAGATATGGGAAATGTGGTGTCGAGATGTACAAAGAAAACCTAGAAAAATTATTCAACCGTTTCTCAGAGTGTTTGCCAGAAGAATGCTTAGTTTTGTGGAATGCTACATTACCTATAAGTAAAGATGCACGAGGAGGATTTATTGTCCCTGAAATTGAATTCATGAACTCTACATTGAGGTTAGACATTTTAGAAGCTAACTTCTATGCTCATCAAATTGTGGCATCCCATGGATATGATTTTTTAGATCTACATTATTATCTTCGTAACCAGTTACATCGAAGAGTTTCTGATGGAATCCATTGGGACATGACGGCACATCGTAGAATCACCAACCTCATGCTGACTCATTTAGCCAAGGCTTGGGATGAAGACACCCCAGGACGAGTTCATACATTGTTACCTCCAGACAGATTTAACAACACATTTCATGATATTCTTAGTAGACGGCCACCTGTTGCTACAGTTTCTCCAATCAACTTTGGTGTAACAAGGACAAAAATTAATGAAAATAGGAATCAAAGAGTTCAGAACAGTGGTGCAGCAGCTGGTTTCCATTGGAAACCCTATGCAAACAATGAATATCAGCCTCCTAACAGGAGTCGTCAGAGATACAGAGATCAACCATACCAAACTCCGTTGCAATCCCAACATTGTATGTTACCAGCACCATTAATGCTCAACCAGCCATTTATGTGAACTTCGTAACATTGTACATGTATTCGTTTTTTGTTTTTGAACTGAACATGTATATAATTTTTATAAAGGTTTTTGCCACTTATTTGTTGTCCACCTATTTAATTAGAACACATGAAGTAGAAACATTGAAAACATATTAACATGTTTCTTCTTCAATACCCCATTGTTTATATCTTTTAAGCTGTAATATGTAAGGAAGTTGAGCTCAGGTTATTGTTTGGCATGCATTATAAATCATATTTGCACTCTACCATCTCTATTTCTAGACAGATTCAAACCAAATTTATTCACAAGCTATATATATATGAACAATGCCTCAGTCAAGTTCTGAATTTAAAGAGTTATGTCCCTTGAGGTGTAAAATAATGATAATTTTCTAGTTAGATCACTAGCTTAGCCAAAGAAGTTTTGTCATCACTGTGTCAGTCATGGTCCATAATTTTTTTTCATTTAAATTTTCTCAAGCCAATTGGCTAATTAATTGGACCGAATTTGGTAAAAATGTGCATTGGATAGTCAGCACTCTACAAACTGATTTTATTTTTTTTTATCAGAAATCCACCACAGAAAAAAGACCAAATAGGCTATAGCCATATATATGGGTATAAATATTTTACTGTTTGTATATTTTATGAGGTTTAATAATGAATTCATTAGGAAAATCCCTTTCAGTAAATACATAGTGTTTTTGCCATAGAAGGGACCAATAAGTATTTGAGCTTTGTTTTATTTATAAATATCCAACCTTATGGGCTATTAAAAAATGTATGCCATTTTATTCAGGGTCTGCAGTGGGCATGATATCAAATTTTTATTTTTCATCCAATTTTGATATAGCTTTAAGCTCATGTGAGATATATAGGGTCTAACACTTGGAGAGGTGCAAGATTGTAAAACCTGTGACACTCGGGGATGTCTCAGATTTAACAATCTTGCCCCTTTCTACCGTGTCAATGTTTGTTTACTTTTGAGTTAATAAGAGGGTGCTATCCCTTGGTAGTAACTAACGTAAATTAAAAAATTACCTCCCTTTGACCATAGTCAAATACATTTTTAAAGGTATTTATTGCTGTTGTAGTAGCATTTAAGGATACTGTCTATACATTTTATTTAAAATACGGCCAAGACACAAATGTATATAAATAAATCGACAATTTACTTCAACAATAGAAAACAATTTTGTGGGAAAGTGCTCGTCTTACCCAGGAGCCTTAGTAAGATAGAAGTCTTTTTCACCTAAATTAAAAGACTACTTGAAATTGACATCCACTGTGTGTGCATCATCGGTAAACTTTTCAATGTATTTCTCACAAATCAGTGTCCTAATTGGAACCAAACTTGGTAAAAATGTTACTTGGTTGGTCAACATTTGACATGATTTTCGTGGTTAACATGCTCTCCTCTATGTGGCAGGTCGTGGGTTTGAACCCAGGTAGAGTCAAACCAGAGACCATCATATTTATATTTGTTGCTTTTCAGCTCAGCACACATCATTAAGGAGAAAGACTGGTTAGCTACAAATCTGGAATTATTCAAGTGGAGCAATATGTCTACCCATCGACTGTTGTTTCAGTGAGTTATGACTATAAAAATCCATCAGCGAAGATGATTATCGTCAAATTAACCTGTTCTCTCCATGATAACGCTGAAAAATTTCTCATTTGCCGTTAAATAATAATCACTCATTCAATCGTTTTACGTTTTATACAGAAATTCAATATAGCTGCTATGGCCAATTATGCTTCTGATTCTGATGGGCATAAATTTCAGAAATCTTATCCGAAACCATATGTATGATGGAATTTGTCTTTGGTATGAATGTTTGTTGTTTTTCTTAAAGGGACATTAGCTACGATTTTGACAACAAAAATTATATGTTTTTAAAATTGGTAAATGGCTTTAAAGTGATGAAATAAAGGTAAATATTTCACATTACGGTAAACAGCTTATCGAACCACTTTTCGCCTTTTGAGAACGAAAATTACCATCGATTACTTATTTCCTTGAAAGCAAATAATTTGACCTCGCTTTTTCCATATTCAACTGACCTTTCTAGTGACAGGTAAAAACGAATAATTTGTATTTTGTAGCTTATTAACTGCAGACTTGCATGGTTCTTTGTCCATAATTAACACCGATTAAAAGCAGATGAAAAAAAAAAATAAGAAAGAAGTTATTGTTGTGCTGATTTAATGACGATTCAACAAACTCCGTAAACAATTAATGAGATGGCGTCCATTTCTTGATCGATCTTAAAACACAAGCAGTTGCACGATTTTTCCTCAATGCGAGTACATTTCATAAAATTTATGCACACACACGCACGTTTTATTAAGACATCTATCATATCTGATAGTTTTTATGGGTAACAAAAATTTACGATTTGGCAGATAATGCCCCTTTAAATGGCTGCCATCATAAAACAAAGTTTTAACAGAACCATGTGGGGAAAATGAAACAAAATTCTCAGAAACCAGAAATTTGATTGAACCCAAATGGTACATGAATAATCATTAGATGGTCCTTTCCAAAATATTAATTTTTTGTGTCAATCGGAAATCAAAGATGGCCTCAGGAAAGAATTAACATAGGACCAAATGGGGAAATTTTTATAAATTATTCCAATAGGATAAAGTATAACATAGAACTTAATGTGAAAAAATAATAAATTTATCAAATTCTAGGCTTAACACAGATGAAACCCAAACCTCTTAGAGGTACATCCCTACCAAAGAACAATTCCATCACATGTAGTTGCGGAGAAGATTTAAAGCAATCAGAAATTATAATTTGCCCTTGCAGCCATGTTGAATTTCCAAATGAAACAAAAATAATGAAAATGGTAAGGATTACCCAAGTAACATTTGGTTGCAATAACCATTAAAGGTTGCTTCAAATGATAATAGACAAATGTGGTTTGTTTCTTATTAGTGGTCTATTAAGAGTTGTACATTAGAAACATCCTGTCTTAGCTTCTGTCTAGGAAGAGTTGTGGTGTGTACCACATTAAATAATTGTTGTTTAACACCGATTGAGCAATTTTTCAGCTACTAAGTATATCATGGAAAGAAAAAGTTCAATGAAATTATGATTACTGCTTTGTCCTAGACCAACATGCTTAGTTGGATTGTTATAGTTCTAACTCAGCTCCACATGTAGACATGGCACACACATTTTCCTAATTCCGAGACAACCAGTCTGTGCCTACCCCTTAAATGCTGCATGCTTAGTGTAGAAGCAGGAAATACCAGTTTTACAAGTCTTTGGTTTGACTTGAGTGGGCCTGAATCCACTGTCTATCACACTTAACCATTTCACCACTAATGTGGTTTGTACCACATTGAAAATCCCTATTAGGTTCAAGGCAACCTAAGTTATCAATGTGATAAAAAATAAAATAACAGATGCATAATTTCATGTCCTTTAGATAAGTATATGTAGGTGTGGTTGTTTTCTATAAAGTGGTTTGAAAACAGTTTGGCATCTGATTCTGAAAACTAGGAAGATGATGGATAGTGATTTCATGTCATATGTACCTGATATTATTGATTTATTATTGTTTAACGTCAAGTGAGCAGTGTTTCAGCTATATGTTCAGGATGAAAAAAAGTTCAACAATATGTAAAATCCAGATAGAATTAGAAAAGAGAGGAATGAGCCAACCGGGCAACAGTTTTTGATTGCCACTGGAAAAATATGGAGAAGTGGCTAGGGACGAAAAAGTTAGTCTTTTGAAGAAGGTACAATGCACATACTCATTTTTGATTGGGGGGCTGTCGTGATCGCATGGTAGTTGGATTTACAATTACCTACGCAATTAGTGCCTATCACCACTAACATTGTGAATTCAAACCCCGTTCATGAGGGGGTGTACTCGATACAACATTATGTGATAAAGTTGCCGGTGACCGTGATAAAAGTTGTCAGTGACTTGTGCAGGTGGGTGGTTTTCTCCGGGTACTCTCATTTCCTCCACCATTAAAACTGAAATATTGTTGAAAGTTGCATTAAACACAATAACCATAACTCATTTTTGAAATCTACAAAAGGTCTCGATCTAATTTAGAGGTCGACATGAATAAATTGGGTGCATTCCAAAATGCATATGCTGGCTTTTGTAGAAGAGTCAATTATTGGTCAATTTATAATACATTCATATTGACCCCTAAAGGAGTGTTTTAGATCTGCCATGCGACGACTAGCATACAACCGATAGAAAATAGGGGACAAGTGTGGAGTTTTGATTTATTTAAATTGAAGAGATTTTAACATGCATGGAGCATGACACTTTCCAAACATGTTGCCCACTATCAGGTTCTCTGTATTATAACCTGACCTGACAACCCCCCCAATAACACGGCTCCCCTATCTGCCACTTGGGGAAGTGCTGAACAGCTCTGGGTTTAGCAACTTTCACGAGTACCCAGTGTATAATAGGGGCTAAATCAAAATAGCGACATTACCCATAGATCAAAATAGTGACAGTAGCAATTACAGGTAAACTGAAAAAAAATAATGGTCAAGTGTTAAAATAAATTGAAAACTAGAAAATTGAATGCCCCCGTCTCAACCTTATCCACCTCAAACCCTCCCTCACCCCAATTCCAATTTACTACCTCAACTTTTGGCTTGGTTCTGAGGAATGTGTAGGGGTATAATGCAAAGAAAACGTCTTGAAGAGCCAAAATGGATTTTCAATATAACTTAATTTGAAGGATTGGTATATTATTCATCGGGTATGATGTAGAAAACTTGTGTATAGACTTTAAAAGGGGTTGTGTCTTAGTTTGTGTCTGTAAGACACACACAATTCCCCCACGATTATAATTGCAAAAGGGTAAACCAATGTTTTGCTTATTCAGCATCAAGCAGAAATGACTGAAATAAGTGAATCTGTACCTAATAATGTGATGTTCGATTGATTGATTGGGGTTTAACGCCATTTTCAGCCATATCGTGGCGGAGGGAGCCGCAAGTATAAGGAGCGTTGTTTACACGCTAACAGGTTTCAGTGGCTAAGTTCATATAAGCATAATTTTGTAAAAAAAAATTTGAAAATCAAAATCCATATAATATGCACACCTTCAGTGTTGGTACTGTCTACAAAATATAAAAGGTCTAGCTCAAAAACTAGGAGTTAGCCGGACAAACCATATATCCTATATGGATTTAGCAAAATCTGTCCGTTCATGCATCCATAATTTTGTAAACAATTGTTGAAAGTCAAAATCCATAAAATATACACACCTTCAGTGTAAGTACTAACTGTCTACAACATATAAAAGGTCTAGCTCAAAAACTAGGAGGAGTTAGCCAGACAAACCATATATCCTATATGGGGGCATAAATGAAAAGTCCAACTACCTGTCATTTTGAGAATATTTGATGAAAATCAAAATCATGTGGACATGCACACCTCCATGATGTGTATAAACATCCTAAAAAATATTAAAGCTGTAGCTCCAAAACTGTAGGAGGAGACAGCCGGACAAACCATGTATTTATATCCGGACGGACGAAACAAAATGGCTAAGTCCAACTACCTGTCATTTTGAGAATATTTGATAAAAATCAAAATCATGTGGACATGCACACCTCCATTATGTGTATAAACATCCTACAAAATATTAAAGCTGTAGCTCCAAAACTGTAGGAGGAGTTAGCGGGACAAACTATGCATACTATAATGTGACGGACGGACGGACAGGGGTAAAACAATATGTCCCCGATCAATAGTCACGAGGGCATAATAAATTAAATAATCCGAAAAGAATGTGAAACTTATGGCGTACCGAGCACAACCGATTACAAATATGTATATATTTTAATGGACAGACATTTTTAAGGAACATGTATGATTAAATTTGATTTTATCTGCTGGATATTATTTTTATTCAACATTTGGCAATATATATTCTGCTCAAAATCCTACTTCCACCTCTCCATTGGTAAGCAGGGGCAACAGATAATAAATCTGGCTAACGGAAGAGGTACGTGTATACAGGTATAATGACAAGTACATGATTACCTTTTACAGGTAAATGTCGCTATTTTGAAAACCTAAATTCTCGCTGTTTTGATTTATGTTTTGTCGCTGTGTTGATATGTCGCTATTTTGAAAATACCGAAAATGTCGCTATTTTAATCATCCCCTGTATAATATAATTATATAAAAATATTGCAGTTTTTAGTTTGAAATATTTGAAGTAAAAAGAAAGTACATGTAATATAAAATTACAGGTATTATTTATCCCATTGCAATATAAAAGCTGTGAAAAGAATGTCTATGACTACTCTCTTGGAGGGCATGTTAATTACTATTGCCACTATAGAATTGAAATATTGTTTAAAGTGGCATTAACTCACATAACCCAAACACTCATTTACTCATAGAAACCATTAATATTTAATGATCATCCACATAATAATTATTCAGGAATTCAAACAGTTTGTGAAAAGAAGGTTTTTACATGTAATTTTCACACACTTATCACATTATAATCTATTCAATAGTGGCAATCATTTTTGATTACCAATCTACATGAAAAATACAAGGACCATCTATTAGTCGTCTACAGATTGCACTTCAATCAGTTTCTGAACTTTCATTATCCATATTCTCATCTCCATCACAAACTTTAATTTCGTCATCATCTAAACCACTTTTTCCTATCAGGATATACTCTAAGCCCTAAAAAATAAAATGTTAAATAAATATATGAAATGAAGTTGTTGACAAAATGTTTTTAAGGTTTGGGAAGAGAGATAATTAAATATTCATTTTGTAAGATCAGAGACTTGTAAGTTAAACACCTGATATGACAATAAAGAACTATTTATTATGAAGCATTATTTTTTTATATATCACATGCCCCAATCTATTTAAAATTAAATCTTCCTTGAATTGTTTTTTGCACTTGTACATTAATTATATCGTCTTTTATGCAATTTCTCTACTTTCTCTGTAAAATGTTCATGTCTTGAAATTTCTTTAATAAAGAACTTATCATTATTATATCACACCAAAAAATCAACAAATACTTGGTCTACTGGGGTAAAGCTGGTGACCGTAACTGCAATTACGGTCATCCCAAGATGGCAGACGTGGAATAGGGTAACTGAAAACTGAGATGACCGTAATTGCAGTTTTCAGTTACGGTCATCTTAGCGATTTTTTTAAAATCGGATTTTCTCTTTAATACATTTTTCAGTCGTAATTTGTGATTTCCTTGTGAAAAGTTCATAGATTACTATCGTACTAATGCATGTGTCATTTAAAATACATTATAGAAACAATTTAATCGACAAAAAAGATTCTTAGCTAATTTCATGTCCGACATCTTGGGATGACCATAATTTACAGTTACGGTCATCAGTTTTACCCCAGTAGATAGTAGAGGAGTATTAATAATTAGAAAATATACAAACAACAGAAAAGAAGACCAATAAAATGCAACCCAGGTAAAAGATGTACATTTATGTAGGTATGTTCATCATAGCCATCAAAATATAAACCCATTATACATGTACATGTATGCACAATGTATTTGTCTAATATGTTTAGTTTGTCAAATCACCAAATATCATATTAAAATAGTCGAACAACGGGACAACCATTCAAAAATTTTGTGTTTATACTCAGTTAATAAAAAATGAACTTTCACTTGTCTGTTCAAATCAAATTGCTTCTAAACAATTTGAGGGTCATATACTGATACAGTCAAATCTGTCTGAAATGACCATCCAAGGGTTTATTGAAATAGGGTCATATACACAGCCAAATTTAAAATGTAGGCCTTGTGGGGCCCTACAGATTTTGTGTTTGTAAAATTCAATTGTTTAGATGTCTGAAGTCAATTACATTTTTGTATATCATCAAATTGTGCATGTCAAAACTAATAAACAATTTTGGTTGACCCAGTCATAATAACAAAGACTACATCACACTATTAACAACATGGCATATATTGGGACCCCTTGTTGGCCCATACATAAATCTGATCCTTGTCATATAAGACACTGTCTGGCAGGTGGTTTCTATACACAGGTTTATTATACCTCCGCTCGACGAGAGTCGGGGGTATATAGGGATCCTCATGTCCGTCCGTCACACTTTTGGCTTCCGGATAATAATTCAAGTACCGCTCAACCAAATCTTTTCAAACTTCAACACAATGCTGTGAACCATTAAATACAGGTTAATTTTGATTACAGTGTATTTCACATTTACCGTTCCCGAGTTGTGGCCCTTTTTCTCTTAGAAAATAGTGACTTTTTAGGTTTCCGGATGATATTTAAAGTATGGCACAACCAAATCTTTTCAAACATTAACACAATGCTGTGGACCATTAAATACAGGTTAAGTTCGACTACGGTGTATTTCACATTTACCATTCCTGAGTTATGGCCCTTTTTCTCTTAGAAAATAGGGACTTTTTAGGTTTCCTGATGATATTTAAAGTATGGTGCAACCAAATCTTTTCAAACTTTCACACAATGCTGTGGACCATTAAATACAGGTTAATTTCGATTACGGTGTATTTCACATTTACCGTTTCTGAATTATGGCTCTTTTTCTCTTGGAAAATAGGGACTCTTTAGGTTTCCGGATGATATTTAAGGTATGGCTCAACCAAATCTTTTCAAACTTTAACACAATGCTGTATATCATAACATACAGGGTAAGTTTGATTATGGTGTATTTCACATTTACCGTTCATAAGTTATGGCCCTTTTTCTCTTAGAAAATAGGGACTTTTTTCTATGTTTCCGGATGGTATTTAAGGTACGACTCGACCAAATCTTTTCCAACTTTTAACACAATGCGATGTACCATAAAATACTAGTATAGATTAAGTTCGATTAAGGTGAAATTGACATTTACCGTTCATGAATTATGGCCCTTTTTCTCTTAGAAGATAGGGACTTTAAAGGTTTCTGGATGAAAATTTGGAATGCAGGGGTATCTGTGATCACCAGATCAACTTTCTCTAGTTTAATATGAAATACACTGTGAAGAAAATTTAAATTAATGTCAAATAATACAAGTTATTCTTTAATAGAGATGGTCACTAAAGCAGTTTTGACTTCAATTGTTCATACTCGGATAGATAAATTTTTACTTTTGTTCTTTGTACAAAATGAATATTTTGTTCTTTAGGTGCCAATTATAAAATCAAAAAAACCAAATCAGCAAAACATATGCAAAACTAGAAACTTATGTCTCCCCTTAATGCGGCCATCTGTACAACAATCTATCTCGAAAGACAAAAATGTTATTACACCCGGACAAGAAAATACTATTTAAAAAACAATTATTTGACCTTGAGGTCAAAGGTCAAGGTCCAACGAAGGTCATTACGGTAAGTGACACACCGCTTTATGGTCATGCACCCACATTCCAAATATCATTGACCTATCTCGAAAGACAAAAATGTTATGGCCCGGACAAGAAAATAGTATTTAAAAAACTATTATTTGACCTTGACGTCAAAGGTCAAGGTCCCACGAAGGTCATTACGGTATGTGACACACCGCATTATGGTCATGCACCCATATACCAAATAAATACTATTCAAAAAACAATTATTTGACCTTGAGGTCAAAGTCCCACGAAGGTCATTA
>MJUT01032930.1:78340-115581 GCA_002080005.1 Gigantidas platifrons
AACTAAAAAAAAAAAAAAAAAAAAAAAAAAATCGTAAGGGATCACCCAATGATTATTCAGGTACTGTTTGGGTTCAATCAAATTTATAAAAATGAATAGTTACAGAAAAACATTAATGTGACTTGTCTCATCTTCCAATATGGCCCTATGTCAAAACAATCTTAAGATTAGATGGTTTCAAATTTGTAGTATCTTCTTTTCTTTTGGCGATATACCAACATCTAACAATGGGTTGGACGATCAAAGATGAATAAAAGGTTACATAGCATGACCCCAAAAGAGATGTTGTTAAATGTTTTCAGTGAATAACCAAAGAAAAAAAAAGAAAAAGATACAACAAATTGATTGATGTTAAAACTATGACTAGTGGTGGACTTCTGATAGACAAAAACACACCATCCAAAGAACATTCCAGGAAAGTTTGCTGTCAAAGGATTTAGTGGTTTCTGATAAGAATAATTTTTAAACATGTCCCTATTGTGTTCTACATCATTACATGTATGTTAAATTTGTCCTGTGGTGGCATCCATCTTGGATTTCCGATCTAAACAAACTAGAGGCTCAGTGGGCTCACCTTTCATTCTGCTTTGAGGAAATTTAATACAGAACTCCCACCAAATATCGGTTCATTTTGGCAAAGCAGTTTCAGATTTATATATAAGAAGATTTTTAGAAATTGACCAATTTAAAACAGGAATTGCCTGTGGCAGCCATGTTGTAAATGGATCAAAATGAAATGAGTAATCTCTATAGAGGATCTTCCATAGATGCTTCTTACCAAGTTTCATATCATTTGGCCAAGCGGCTTTAGAGGAAAAGCTGTTTTAGAAATTGACCAATAAGAAACAAGACTTGCCTGTGGCAGCCATATTTGTTAATTGATAGGGATGAAATGAGTAATCTTAATAGAGGACCTCCATAGATGCATCCTACCAAGTTACGGTTCATTTGGCCAAGCGGTTTCAGGGAAGATTTTAAAAATAGGCCAATCAGAAACAAGAATTGCCTGTGGCCACCATGTTTGTTAAGGGATCGGAACGAAATGAGCAATGGCAACAGAGGACTTTCCATAGATGCTTCCTACCAAGTTTCAGTACATTTAGCCAAACGGTTTCAGAGGGGAAGAATCTAAAGAATCAGCCAATCAGAAACAAGAATCGCCAGTGGCGGCCATGTTTGTTATCGGATCGGGACAGAATGAACAATCTGTATAGAGGACCTTCCATAGATGCTTCCTACCAAGTTTCGGATCATTTGGCCAAGTGGTGTCAGAGAAGAAGATATTTAGAAATCGACCAATAGGAAACAAGAATTGCCTGTGGCAGCCATGTTTGTAAATGGATCGGAATGAAATGAGTAATCGTTATAGAGGACCTCCCATAGATGCATCCTACAAAGTTTCAGTACATTTGGCCAAGCGATTTCAGAGAAGATTTTTTAAAATAGGCCAATCAGAAACAAGAATTGTCTTTGGTGGCCATGTTTGTTAACAGATCGGAACAAAATGAGCAATCACAACAGAGGACTTTCCATAGATGCTTCCTACCAAGTTTCGGTACATTTGGCCAAACGGTTTCAGAGGAGAAGAATTTTTAAAATCAGCCGATCAGAAACAAGAATCACCTGTGGCGGCCATGTTTGTTAATGGATCGGAATGGAATGAGCAATCTTAATAGAGGACCTTCCATAGATGCTTCCTACCAAGTTTCGGAACATTTGGCCAAGTGGTTTCAGAAGAGATGATTTTTAGAAATCGACCAATCAGAAATAAGAATTGCCTGTGTTGGCCCTGTTTGTTAATGGATCAGAACGAAATGAGCTCTCTTTATAGAGGATTGCCCATATATGCTTCCTACCAAGTTTCGGTTCATTTGGCCAAACGGTTTCAGAAGAGAAGAATTTTTAAAATCAGCCAATCAGAAACAAGAGTCGCCTGTGGCAGCCATGTTTGTCAACGGATCGGGACAAAATGAGCAATCTTTGTAGAGGACCTTCCATAGATGGTTCCTACCAAATTTCAGTTCATTTGGCTGAGTGGTTTTAGAGGCATATTTATCTGTAATTCAATTCAGAGGTAACTGCATTTTACAAATATCTATATTTAAGTTAGAGTTATCTCCCTTTTCCCAGAAAAAGCATATTTTTTATAAATCAATCAAACAGAAACAAGAATCGTCTGTGACGACCACGTTTGTTAACAGATCGGGATGAAATTAGCAATCTGTATAGAGAACCTTCCATAGATGCTTCCTACCAAGTTTCGGCTCAATTGGCCAAGCGGTTTCAGAGGAGAAGATTTTAAACTAGAGGCTCTGGAGAGCCTGTCATCGCTCACCTGGTAATAATTGGCAGGGTAAATCCATAGGAACGTGAAGTCTAACAAAGATTCATATTTTCTTGCGACTTAAGACACAATTTGCTTACTATTGAATGTGTGCTCCATAAATTCTGAAAACCTAAAGTCAAAATTAAAATCTCCCATGGAAAGTATATTAGACTGCTTAAGTTTTAATTCTTGAAGAAGGTTATCAACAAGCATATTTTTCAAGTCTTTCTGTTTGCAGATAGGAGCAGCAGGGGTGTGGAAATACTGAAATGTTCTACTTGTCCCCGGGCAAGTCATCTGAAAAAAGTTACTTGTCCGGACAAAATCCTACTTGTCCTGTTTTTTTTTTTACAAACATTTGATACTTATAAACACAGGTGCTAAATTGAACTTGTTTATATTGTCTATTACATCATTGCGTAAAATTTGAAATATAGTTTTAATAAATTTAACACAAACATCCCTGCCTAAGTGATCACTGCCCAAATGAAGGCCATTTTAAATTTGGATTTCAGATGGGGAATAGCTGGTTGTTTTTAGATACAGAATAAACTGTGTTGAAAAAAATCTCATATCAATGAAGTTCATTTTGATTAACCTTGATAATGGATTTATCAATCAAAACAGTCATGTACTAGTATTAGTTTTAGTGGTGTCTTCATACTTTGCAGATGACTGGTGGGAAGGTAGGTATCCATTCTGTCCACGATTTTGCCAGTAAACATTAATGATTTCTTGTCAGCAAAATCAAGTATATTCTGCAGATATTTCAATATATGACACCATCAGAATCCAGCAGTAAACATGAGAAATCGGCTAGCCACTTGGGTGTTTTTCCTCATGTTTTGTCACAGGCACTTGTCTAAAAAAAAATTACCCCCCTATTCCTTTACATAACACAAGGTTCTTATGTTTACAGAATAATAATTTGTATAGGCTCATCAATTTCGCGATTTTTTCGATCGGTCTACAACGCTTCGGTTTTGGGACATACACAGGATTTCAAGTTAGGGGGGGGGGCGCACTTAAAAAAATCGCACCGAGCGGAGGGAGGCACAAAATTTTTTGGGGTATTTCGTGTGAAAAATCACGATTTTACGCAAAAAAATCATTTTTTTCCCAATTTTAGGGGGGCGCCCCCCTCTGGATCCGCCCCTGATACATAGCCTTTATCTACATTGATTTATCTACAAAAGCATGTATAACACACCTACCTCAGCTGTCTATCAACAACGTCACAGCTCATTTGAAAGACGTCAGACCTACCATCATCTTAATCTCACAACGAAATGGATATGTATGAATTTTCCCGCTTTTGTTAACATACAGGTTTCTGGTCCTTTTCATTGGATCTCATGAAAAGCCTAGAGAAACTCGAAAATATTGGATTTTTGTATAAATAGAAACTCAAATGACTTTGCAAACCCATGTAACAACCAAACTAGACATAAAATCAACAATCTTTTTGCACAATTATATTAAGAATAATCATTTGTTTTTAGAGAATTCATCAAATTTTTTTGACAACGTTTATTTCATTTATTCATTGAGTGCGATCATGCGACCTACATTTGTAGCTATTTCCATTTCGTTGTGAGATTAAGATGATGGTAGGTCTGGCGTCTTTCAAATGGGCTGTGACGTTGTCGATAGACACCTGAGATAGGTGTGTTATACATGCTTTTGTAGATAAATCAATGTAGATAAAGGCTATGTATGTCCCAAAACCGAAGCGTTGTAGACCGATCGAAAAAATCCCGAAATTGATGAGCCGGTCGAAATTATTTTTCTGTAAACATAAGAACCTTGTGTTATGTAAAGGAATAGGGGGGTAAATTTTTTTAGACAAGTGCCTGTGCATTTTGTGTCCTTTTTTGTTAGAGTTTTGCGTTTAACTTTCTCGTGATGTTCATTGTGGCCAGAATCATTCCAAGTTTTTTTTTTATTATCAAATATTTGTCCATTGTAACGACTGCAACCCGATTTGTATTATACATTCACGGATGTAAGGCCCTGTTTGTTTATGAAAAGATGTATGGACAAGCAAGGAAACCATTCTCTATCCAGAGTTGTCGTTCCTGCTACGCTACACAACATCTCTGTCAACGCTCATTTTACAAGATTCTTGTAAAACTTAGAAACAGTAAAAATAATTTGCTTAAAATTGTTTTAATTATTGTAAATATCAATAAAGACGAAAATAAATCACTCATTTCAAATCAATTCTCTCTTAAAAATTATTTTATCCCCCACTTCTTGGAGAACTATTTTGCGGCGGTAAAAATTAAAAAGTTAAAAACGATCACAAATCATTTTTAGGAGAGAATTGATTTGAAATGAGCGATTTATTTTCACCTTTATTGATATTTACAATAATTAAAACAATTTTAAGTAGATTTTTGCTACTGTTTCTAAATTTTTCAAAAGTTGTGTAGCGTAGCAGGAACGACAACTCTGGATAGAGAATGGCAAGGAAACCAATCGTAACTACTCGGCCATTCTCTCTACCCTGCAAATAACCTCGTGTGCAGATAGGAGAAATTCTTCTTAAATTGTTTGCCGGAAGTTAATTATATATAAGCCGCACAAAAATATAGTCCATGAAAATCCAATATGGAAGACTTACTAAGTAAAATCTTTAATCATGCAAAACTAATTAAAACTTTAACTTTCATCCATGAAAATAATTGAAATATAGAAAACTGTTTAAAATATAACTTTATCAAACTTTCATGTAACTGACATGTGAAAAGTAGTACGATTTATACGCCTAATGCATACGAGGTTATTTGCAGGGTAGCGAGAATGGCCGAGTAGTTACGATTGGCAAGGAAACGTCACATTCGGAACTCCAGTAAAAACCTGTTACACGGTCCCGCTTATCGTTAAGTAAATGCAGTACAATTATCATTGCAATCGGGTCGTAATACTCAAGTTAGAACTTGTACAATTCTGGTTATTTTTAGCTGCTTTCGGAACACCACTGACGTGATCGTTTCCAATAAAAAAAAAAAACATTTATCTATATAACCGTCAATATTTACGATATAATATCATTTGAGGAATTGTCTTCCCAGAGTACTTTAATTAGAAATTATTTTTATTTGTTGATTTTTACTTGTCCCCGGACAAGCTAGCCAGGAAAATCTACTTGTCCGGCAGGTTCTATGTACGAGTCGGACAAGTCGGGCATGGCAATTCCACACCCCTGAGCAGCATAGAACAAATCAAGTCAACTGGCTTGGTACTTTCTGAGAAGAACAACTCAGTACAAATTCCCATTGGGTCTTGTAGGCTTCTATGTTAAACTTTGTTCGTCTATGGCGGCCATCTTGAATTTCCAATCGGAACAAAATTTACAATTTAGGTAGAGGACCATCCATAGATCATTCACACCAGAAAACAAATTCAATTGAATCAGTAGTTTCTGACCAGAAGATTTTTAAAGATTGACGAATCAGAAAACATTATCTATCCCTGACAGCCATGTTTAATTACCGATCAGCACCAAAATTACAATTCTGGTAAAGGACCTAACGGTATGTTAAACTTCATCCGTCAATGGAGGTCACCTTGAATTTCCAATCTGCACCAAAATAATAGATCAGGTGTAGAACCATCCAAGTAACATTCATATAATGCAAAATATTCAATTTGTTGAGTAGTTTCTCACAAAAAGGTTTTTCAATGAAATTCCCATACAGTCCAATGGTCCGCTGATGGCGGCCATCTTGGATGGAGGTCTGGGTCACTGGATATAATTTTGAAAGTTTACCATTTAAGTACCATTCATGCCATGTTTGCTTTAAATTGACTAACTGGTTTCAGAGGAAAAATTTTTTAAACATTTTTTCCATAGGGTCCTATGTTAAAACTATGTTTGCTGATGGAGGCCATCTTGGATGGAGGTCGGGATCACATGACATTATTTTGAAAGTTGACCACCTAATGACCATTCATGCCACATTTGCTTTAAATTGACTTACTGGTTTCAGAGGAAACAATTTTTAAACATTTTTTCCATAGGGTCCTATGTTAAAACTATGTTCGCTGATGGTGGCCATCTTGGATGGAGGTCGGGGTCACATGACATTATTTTGAAAGTTGACCACCTAAGGACCATTCATGTCATGTTTGCTTTAAATTGACTTACTGGTTTCAGAGGAAAATTTTTTTAAACATTTTTCCCATAGGGTTCTATGTTAAAACTAAGTTGAGTCATGGCGGCCATCTTGGATATGCGATCGGCACAAAAATAACAAATTTAGTAGAGGACCATCCAGTCATCATTTCTATAATGTTACAATTCCATCGGCTGAGTAGTTTCTGACAAGAAGATTTTCAAAGTTTCAACCAATCAGAACACATTATTGGCCCTGGTGGCCATGTTGGATTTCCGATCTGCACCAAAATATCAAATTTAGTAGAGGACCTCCCAATGAACATTTCTGCCAAATTTGGTCCAAATCAGTTCAGTGGTTTCAAAGAAGAAGTAGAAAGTATGAAAAGTTTACAGACGCGGACGACGACGACGGACGCAAAGTGATGACAAAAGCTCACATGACCCTTTGCGTCAGGTGAGCTAAAAATACTAATAGGCAAATCAAAAGCAAGAATTGCCTGTGGCGGCCATGTTTGTTAATGGATCGGAGCGAAATGAGCAATCTTTATAGAGGACCTTCTGTAGATGCTTTCTACCAAGTTTCAATTCATTCGGTTGAGGGGTTTCAGAGGAACAGATTAAAATGTGAAAAGTTAACGGACGACAGATGCCAAGTGATGGCAAAAGCTCACACTGCCTTTGGCAAGGTGAGCTAAAAATGAAAATTTTGTAAAGTGTCATCCAATGATTATTCATGTACTATTTTTGGCTAAATCAAATTTCTAGCTTCCAATATATGGTACTACTAGTACAATGTACATAATTTTGTCTTGCAATGGTGGCCATCTTGAATTTTTGATCAACAATGGGTTGGAACAAAAGTTATTGCATGGAAACCATAATATCTACAGACGGACTACAATAAGAGATCCATAACATAATATGACAGCAAAAGTAGTACAATTTTCACCTATCAATGAAATAAATTGTGATCATGCCATTAAAATAGTATTTTGCTGTAATAACATACGTACAAATATACAGTATAATCATTACCTTTCCACATTACTTTGTACTCTAGGTCTAGACCTGGAAACTTTTGTTATTTTATGTTTTGGTCGATGTTCATCTGAACGTGGTAACTTTGACACAGGATTGACATAATAGCCAATTAAGGCCTCTGCATCTTCCTTACTGATTATCAAGTTACTTTTAGAATTGAATGCTCTTCCATACTGAACTAAAAAGTACCGCTGCATTTCAGAACAGTTTTTCACTTCTATTCCCAATAGCTGGCACCTCTTCTTTAATATACCTGTGTCTTTTGCAGGTAAAATTTGTTTGTGAATGTCAACCAGTCGAAGGAATGGTAAATTTTCTAACATTATAGCAGGCAAATCATTCCAGTACATGCTAACAGTTACAATCCATGGAGCACTGTCATCAGTATGGTCTTGTTTATTTTCTACTACTTCTGAAGTCTCTGGAAACAGTTTTATATCTGTACCAAAGATATCTAGCTGTTCTGAAGTATTTGACTCCTTTGGCTTAGCGACATCCCCAGATGATACTTGTATAGGATGTGTGTCTTTATTTGGAATGACTTCTGAAACTTTCTTTGAGGAAACTGCAACAGAATGAAAGTACATATACATGTACATGTATTCTACAAAGATTATCAAACTTTTAAAAATTAATCTCTTAATACAATGACCAACACCTGCTAGTTAAATATAAGTGTCAGTAGATTGCAGGGCTGTTAGCTATATACTTATAATTATATAGTTTAATTTTCATTTTAGGACAACAATATTCAAATAATAGTGAGATACTTTATTATTCTGATGTCAACAACATGTACAAATGTATGTAGGCGAAACATGTCACTATCAGAATAATAAAAGTGTCTTGCAATTATTGGAGTCCTGCAAATCTTTAAAATGACTGTTTTTCTTTAATGTCTACATCATGTACACTTGCTAGAATATAAAATGCATAGTAAAAAACAATACAAAAAAGTACAATCAAACCTGCCCCATGTGGTCACCTCTATCAAGCAGTCACCTGTATTAAAAGCCAGGTCACCTTTTTCGTGCCTTGTCATAGAAAATTTCATATGAATGGAACCTCTTTTAAGAGGTCATCTGTCTTAAAAGACCACTTTTTCTCACTTTTGAGATAGAGCAGTTCCTATTTTTGCCGGTGTGAGATTTCCTTGTCTTGTACCCCCGGTACAAGACAGCTCACACGCACCTTTTCCCGGTAAAATCTTTACTTCACTTCAGCAATTTCAATCAAGATTTTAATTACTTTCATTTATCCACGATTGTATTACATAAGTATTTTTAAATTAATGTATGTATACTATTCTGCTAACTAATAATTTAACTATCGTGCACCTTTCATGTTTTACGGTGTATGACTCTTGCAGTCAATGTTTGTTTACTTTGAGTAAATAATAGAGTGCTCTCCCTTGTTAGTAACTAACGTTACCTCCCTTTAACCAAATTCAAATATTTGTTCACAGCCACAGGTGTAGTGTTGAGTTACATTTATCATATATTTATTAAATACATTGTATTTTATTATGAAATACATTAAAATACTGCCAAGACACGGATGCATATGAATAAATTGAATATTTACTTCAGCAACGGAAACAAAATTTGCGGGAAAAGGCTCGATCGGGAATGTAAACAAAACAATTAGGTAACAGCTGATAAAAGTGAGAACTAAAATCAAACACCGGCAAAAAGTGTAAGACAGGGAAATCTCCGACACCCTCGGGTGTCAGAGATTTCCCTGTCTTGCACTTTTTCCGGTGTTAGATTCTCTTTGTGCCAAAGGTGACCTCTTAATACAGGTTTGACTGTACATTTATGTATTCTCAACACACATTATTTATAACATCTAACAACCAAGAACCTATAATTGCTTACCTGTCTTATGTGTTTACCTGGTTAAATAAATGCTATATATAGCTACGATTCAAGATAATATGTGGTGTTCAATTAAGGTGAAACTTTAAACATAAGATTTATGAATCACTGTACAAATGTACGGGTAATTTTTGTTACTTAATTTTGGCTTATATTTAAAGAACAACACCTACGTTTGTAAGCCATCTTATGTGTAGTTTTTTGGTCATTTGAAGATATATCAACTTGGCAGACATTCATAAATAATTTCCAAATGGCACCTTATATACACTGTTTTTAATGTACCATAGTCAGAAAATATTGTTTGACAATGAATTAATTGGCTGGCAGTTTCAATCATAGAATTTTTTTGCATAATTTTTATTTTCAAAATAAATTGATGAGTGATCATTTATCATAATCTGAAACTTTACAAATTTTACTGAATCTTTTGGAAATAACATATGTCATAATAGAATGTACAATGTACAACGTATGTATTAAATTTCTGCTAATTATAAATGATGAAAAGTTTGTTCATTTATAAAGAAATTTTGATTTTTACTGGAATTTTAGATTAAGGGCACGACAGTAGCATGGCCCCCAATCGCTCGAAATCATATCCAAATGATATGAATAAAAATTGTTTAAGAGGAACTTCCGGATATGACGAGGAGGACCTAAGGCAGAATCATACAAAAAGGTAAGTCGAGTATTTTCTGCAAAATAAACCTTTTTCTAAAAATCAAAGAATGTCATTCGACCCTTTTATAATTTGCCTTTATCTACTGAAAGTTTGCTGGTTGTCTTATACGCTAATTCCTCGGTAGAACTTTTCCCCCGCAAACATCCATTGGGTTCTGAGATTTTTTTATTCAATCAACGATAGATTTCTCATATAAAACCACGCTTTCCTGTAGATAAAGACAAATTATAAAAGGGTCGAATGACATTCTTTGATTTTTAGAAAAAGGTATATTTTGCAGAAAATACTGCTCAACTTACATGTACCTTTTTGCAAGATCCTGCCTAATAGGTCCTCCTCGTCATATCCGGAGGTTCCTCTAAACAATTTTTATTCACATCATTTGGATATGATTTAGAGCGATTTGGGGGCCGTGAGTAGGATACAAGTTTGCCAGCTGATCCAGGCTAATCCGAGTCTCATAAGGAACATTCAAGCATACCAAGTTTTACTTTAATTTCATGTTAATTGTATACCAGCGTTTTAAATTTTAAATTTGGAGGACAAGATTAAAAATCTTGCAATGTGAAAAACCAACGATGGATGACATTTGTTGACAATGACTGAATGAGTTAAAGAAACTAGCTAATCCTATCACTATTTTCTTGTGTTTGAAATTTCTTTTCAATATATAATGTTTAAAGGTTTTACTTCTGTCACCAGCATGTTAACTTTCTATATTACAGGTCTAGGAGTTACTAGTATCAACTATATATGATTACAGATATGTTCTTTGATTAACAACCCAACTAACCATAAAGTTTCTAATATTGCTTTTAACAGTAATAGGTCAAAGGTCTTTCTGCACTATTATAAACATATTTCCCTATATATTTCATATAAAAGTAAAACCATGAATTTTTTTTCTTAAATTCTTGTCAAGTCATTTCTATATTCTTTATTTTCATGAAATTTTCAGCATTAAAAGCAGAAATAAATATAGTTTCTTCTAATGGTAATTTTCATGTAATTTTATTTCTACTTTTCTTTAAAAACATGATTAAAACGCCAAGTTTAATTTGTTTCACCAAATCTTCTATATAGAGTCATTGTGACTTAGAGAATTTACATTTGTATTTAAATCGTGAATGCTTGTTAATAAAAGTTTGAAAAAACTATATACAAATATTTTGAACAAACTCTTATTACTTCTGCTTGTAACTTTAAAGGTGAAAATTTCAAAACAATCATGTCAGATCAGTTAAGAAATGACTCCAGTAGAATTTTTTTTTAAATAAGTGGTTTAATATGAAATATATATGATGTAACAATGTAGGGATCTAAGTGCAGAAGTCTTTTGATCCCTGAATGTATTACAAGAGTCTCAATCTATAACTAACATGTCCCTGGTTGAATGTTATAGTTTTCACCTTTTTATCTACATGTATCTTCTTTGACCTGATACATTACTGGTTAAATACCACAGTTTTCACCTTTTTATCTATCTCCTTTGACCTGATACATTACTAAAGACTAAAGAACTAATAATATGTGCAGGAGAACATTATGCTTTTAAAACTTTTACTCTTTTTGTCAGTACAATGTATCTGTTCCCTGATCTTCCTTTATTTGTTACTAATAGTAATTATGTTTTGTCCATGATTATGTTTTTTTATTTGGACACATTTCCATATTTTGGAGTTTTACCACTATGCTTACATGTACTACTAACTTTAAATTTATACCCATGTTAACATTTAATTTCATCTCCGTTATCATATTGCCATTGGAGATCCAATTATTATGAGCCAAGAGGAGGAGAGATAATGTTGGAATCCGATTAATCGCTTGAACCCTGCCACATTTTTGTGCCCGTCCCAAGCAAGAATCTGGATTTCCATTGGCATGTCCTAGTCTTTTTCAGTCTGTGCCAAAATCATTTTGACAAATTAGCCTGAACAGCATTTTAGAAGAATTATTTCTATTTAATTAATCAAATTGTATGCAATTTTTACTAGTCCCAACCAATTTTTACTAGACCAGTCATCGACTTTAGCAGTGGTCTGGTGGCCCACGGCCAGTGAAAATTTATTCGGACCAGTGACTTTTGCCAAATTTTTTTAATAGATTAGAATCTATATAAATATTCTAATTTTGAAGTTTTCTGGCCAGTAAATTCTAAAGTCTAATTTCGAAGACTGCTAGACAGGGGAATAGGGCTAGTGGTTTTTGACGCAGACTGCTTTTAATTAGTGTTCAGTAATTTGAAGTGCCGATTTCAAGATATTAAGGTTCAACTGTATGTTGTATTCAGGTTTAATACACATTTTTTACTTGCATGAATTAATGTAATATTTGTACATGTATATTGTACATACATGTACACTACATATTACGATGTACTAGTGTATATATACTGAACAATAAATTAACAATTTCAAATAATCATGTCAATTTTATGCATTTTTTTATCAATAATTGTGAAAGTCTATATAGGTTTAAAGGAAAAGGGAAATATATAAATATTTATACATATAGGCAAATGTCTATCAATTAAAAAAACCCAATATATTCAATATCAACAGGAAATGATCAAGTATTCATATAGAATACTAGAACATCACATGATGAATACATTATCATATATTGTAATACCTTATGGCAAAACCAACAGACCTTATCTTAAAATATACTTAAACATGTAGCCTAGTAGTACATTGTACATTTATATATCATGCCTTTCAATAAGGGGTGGTACCAAGTACTTTTACCCGACAAAAAATGGTCTTTGGTACCTCCTGATTTTAGAGGGTGTTGTATAAGATATTCATTAAAATTGTTCAAATTTTAATAAAAAAGTACCGCCTAAAAATAGTGAAGTACTGGTAGACTTAAAAAAATTATTGAAAGCCCCAATATATATACAGTGAAACCTGTCTAAACCGAACCCTGAGTAAACCAAAAACCTGCCTAAACCAGAGACTTTAGTCCTATCTACTAAATATCTATGTAACTTGAACCTGTGTAAACCAGGTACCTGTCTAAACTGAACAAATTCTTCAGTCCCAAAGGGGTTTGGTTTAGACAGGTTTGACTGTACATGTAATTAGTACAGTTTCTGAGAGTATTGTAAATATCTACCCCTAATAGTCATTAAATATAATTTTTGTGAATTCATCTAAATGGGCTGGCAAGGTATGTTGTTGGGTGGATTTAAATCTATTTAACTACAAGTACAACTGTACATGTATGTAATCAGTGTTTGACTATCACAACAATAGTTGTTAGATTGATTTACGTCATACTTTACTGTGTTAATTTGGTTCCCTCTTGACCACCACAATATTACTGAACTATTGCTGAAAACAGTGTTAAACACCTATATTGAGTAGGTTGTCAGTGACTTACAGCAGGTCAGTGGTTTTCTCTGGCTACTCTTCATTATTCTTCATATATTTTTTCAGTCAGTATAAAAAGTTAACAATCTGTTATACACATACCTTCATTCAATACTTCATTTGAGTCCTCATTATTGGCACCTGCTGACACTGTTTTATCTGTAACATCTTGTGACAGTACATGTCCTGAGCTGACTTGCCTTTCATCATGTTCATTACTGTCACTAGTTTTAGTATCTATGTTTTGTACCTGATCTACAGCACTATACAGCAATTCCATTTGTTCAGGCGTTAATTGGTCAGAGAAATTTATTCCCAAGCTATCATTTCCTGTACTAAATAATGCATTGTCAGTAGATTCAGCACAGGGTTCAGTCTCCATACTTAAGATTGTATTAATTATTCTACTCTCCATATCCGACATTGAACCATTACTTTGATGTTTTGGCGAAGACAAGGTTGTGGTCGGAACCGACGTTGGTGTCAAAATGGATGACGAGATCGAACTAGGAGTAGGAGATGAATGTTGTCTAACAGACAGTAGACGATGTTTTCCAAGCTTGATAGCTTCCAAGTCTTCATTTGTTAAGTGTGGCACAACAATGTCACCAGGTTTTGGAAGTGGCACAATAATTTTATCTGGTGGTATAGGAGCTGGAACATCCTGACTAGCTCGTCGTCTGCTACGGAAATTTGTGTTCAAGAAGTAAACAAAATCATCCCTATAACTGCCTTGAATCTTGAGTTTAGAATCAGATGTGCCATTTTTAAGAAAGTCAGCCAATTTTTCACTCTTGCTTCCCTTTCTTTCACTTTCATTAGTAATCACATCAAACAATTTGTCTTCTTTAACTTCTTCTAAACTATTAGACCGTTTTGTTCTTTTTTCACTTGTATCATTTTTCTTTTCTCTTGTTTTACCTTTGGAAGTAATTTCTTTGTTGACCTTCTGTACAGAAAATGGGATATTGGCAGGTCTGCGCTGAACTGGAAGACTATAGTCATGATCATGTTCAATGTGTTCGATCAAATTCTGGATAGAAACAGGAGCATTATTTTTGTTTTCCTTTTTATTGACATTTTTAGATAAAAGTGATGTTGCTATTCTTTGTCCTAAAGCAATTTGACTTTTTTCTGGCGATTCAAGGCCAAGTGAGGAATTACATACAGATGCAAATGTTCCAATTGAAATTTTTCCAATTTTAGGAGATGTTTTAGCAGAACTGCTTGGAGAAATATTATCATGAGGTACACTAGGAATGCCCTTTGAATTAACCAGAGCCACAATAGCATCTCTGGCCTTATTAACATCATTCAAATCAAAGCAAGGCAACATATCTGATTGCACAGGTATTAAAGATGGACTATCCTGCTTAAATGTCCTTGATTCTAGTCCATCAGGGGATAGTCCAGAGTCACTAAAACCACTATCTTGAGATAAGTCACTATTTATAGGTAAATCGGGTAAGCTGTTGTCATTCTTACCTTCAGATGAATCATCACAATATTTCCCAGCATACTCATGATCGTGCATTAGAAATGTCACGCTTGGATTACTTTCAATACATGAAATTCCCTCAGAGTTGTTTTGAACAGTGTTTGACTTTTCCTTAACATCTGAGGTTTCAATTTTATCAAGAATTTCTGATTTCCCCATGTCACATCTGCCAGTGTTATTAGCACCTGTGTCTATTTTACCAGGTAGTGTCTCGTAATCACTGTATTGATTTTCTCCATTTTTCTCCAATATTTTATTCTGTTTATCCGTTGGTGTAGATATTGAATTTTCTTCATCAGTCAATATTACATCTTTATCATCGGAGTTTATTTTTAGAGATTGATCATGGCTTGGATCAGATGATAATAAAGTCTGATCATTGGGTGTGGCTTTATCATCATTAAAATCAATATCCTCATAGGCTGGTGACCTAATGTCTGTATCGATACGTTCATTACCTTCGTCAAAGTCATCAATAGGGACTGGTTTACAGACAGGTACAGAATAACTGGTACTCTGTTGGTTCAGGTCATCCTCTAAATCACTTGGCTTTAATTCATCTCTTTTCTCTTTTAAATCATCATTTTTCTCATCAAAATCACAAACTTCCCTACTAACATCTGATTTTTCTAGTACACCTGTACAATCTGCTATTTTAAAATTCTCTTGTAAATTGTCTAAACACTCGCTACCCTCACAGCTTTGTTCATGCTTCGTTTGTTCTGAACTACTTTGTTTGTCCTGGTTCGTTTGTTTTGCCTCAGGGCTATTTTTATCACTGATGTTTACATCTGTCAATAACTTGTCATGTATCACATGACCACTAGATTTGTCTATCACTTTAACAACAACTTTCTTATCTTTGCTTAAGGACAAAACATCTGGCAATTTAAGTATGGATTTGTTTCCTGTGTTCTTTTGTACACTTCCATAATTATGCTCATTTAGCATTTTCTCCAGCTCTGGACTTATTGTTAGTTTTATTTTTTTCACGCCATCCTCTACAAAGCTTGTTGTTTTTATCAACCCAATGGGTTTTTTAGCTGTTAAACTTTTGTCATTTCCTGATGCTGATGGACTTTCATTCTCATTTAGGATTTTCACGCCATCTTTCGGCTTAACGATGACAATTTTTTGTTTTGGACATTTTTCTGGTTTGTCAACTTGCTTAAGAGCTGCAGCTGTAGCTAAGATATCTAATGGATTAAATTCACCATGTTTACAATGCTGCATGCTGGGAAATCAGCTAAGATCCATACACTAACCCTGAAAATAAACATATATACATCTGCTACAATAAACACGTTTAGAAATATCAATATTCTTAGTAAATCCAAGGTTTAAGACAACTTTAAGTACTGTTGATTTTATTTTGCTATTGTAAATTATAATTACTATTTCTGTCAAGATGATTTTTAACAACGAAAATACCACTAAATTACATTTTTAGGAGTGCTCAATTTATTACTTGTTCAAAAACAATCTAATGATATGGTACAATTTCCTTTGACATTATTTGGGCCTCTTGTTTCAGAAAATTGAGTTCATATCAATCAAGACTTTTATTGGACACAAACAAAGACCACTCTCTTCTGATTTTTAATGGTAGGTGTCAAACTTAAAAATCATAATCTTGGAACGTAATGACAAAATTTCAGTGCAATGCAACAGAATTTAAATTTTTATTAAACAGTTTACATCTACACACATGTACATGCTGAAACTTAAATTCATAACCTTCATATGATTTATTGATTAGAGAATATAGTGTTTGGATTTTTTAAGTACAAAAAAAAAGTACCATAAATTTAGTCATATGAGATATAATAACTTTATTTTAGCACAAATATGTGTTTTATACAATTTTTCTGATAATGCCCAACACAATAATCAAATGTTACAAGATTTTCACATATATACATCAACATGTACTTTATATGCCATATGCATGTACACGTATGTAGTCAAAAGTTATCTAAATTATTTCTATCAATATTTACATTTGTAGTGAAACCCATCTAAACCAAACCTCTGGTATTCAGAAATATCTATTTATGTAAATTTAAATGTAACCACTGACAGTGTTTTTGTTTTGTTTTTCCATCTTGTACACTCCTTTATGACATATTTCATCTCAGGAAAGGAATGAGTATAAGTGTTAAATCACTTGTTTTCCAATCCTCTGATTGTATGTATGACTTCTTTTCTCGATGAAATATTGTTTACACTAATCCAAACCTCTTTGGGACCAACTTTTTTGTTCTGAATAGACATGTGTTCAGTTTATACAGATTAAATTAACAATGATTACCTACAGTGTGACTATATTTATAGTTCAGTTTATACTGGTTTCCTTTTTGTTCAGGGTTCAGTTTATACTGGTTTCACTATATAATAATTCAATTCTTTATTAAAGTTTATAAAAGCTAAATATTTTGTAACATATGAATATAATAAGCTTTAACCTTGCAGCCTGCCTAAACATTTACAATTTTGTAAATGTACATAATGTATATACTGTATACATGTAGTGTATGTATTGAAATTTCATATCTCCTTTTTGTATAAGATTTTTTTTTATCCTTTTTTAATGTTAAAATAAAACGAAAATCTGGTAACAGGAATTATGAACATAGCAAACGACTTTTGATATTTTAACCCTTTTGGTTCCATTGTTTCAAAAAATGGCTGTGTGTAAATTTTTTAAACATCCACTGTACCACATTATTCACACTTTATGATGTCAATTCATAAAATATTATGACAAATTGGTGTCAGTGATTTCAAGTTTACTGCAGGGATAAAATGGTTATATAATAATAAAGCAGATGACTGATATTGATAGCAAACTTGTCATTGCCATTTGTTTTTTCATTTTCCTATATTCAACAAAATGCATGACCAAAAACTCATGAAATACCATTTTACTCCTTTGCTAATCTGTGTCGGAATATCTACTTATACAAAAATGTACTTCTACCCTCTTTCAATTCTGACTGCCTTCCACAAGAAGACAGGTGGGTTTTTAAAACTTTTAATCTGCTTATAAATGCTACATTTTCAACAACACTGGATAACAAAGCAGTACCAGCAACAAATTTAGCAAATGACAATTTTATAACTGAAAAACGATTTTTTGGTAATTGAAAACACCTGCTGATTTCTGTGTAATAACACCTGTAAAGTTTGTTTACTGTAAATGTGCTTGTAAAACTGTTATATATATATTCACATGTACATGTACATGTCCTATAAGGAATTTATGACATACCCAACCAATCAATAATCAATAAACAAGTTTGACAGATTATTGATTTCCTTAATACAGACAGCAAGATAAATTTACACTTGATTTATTTTACCATATTTTATTTATAACAATTTCATCATTTAACATCTGTGACAGATGTTTTTGTAGGAATATAGCACCAAAAAATGAGGATGTTTGAACATCAAATATTAAAACATGGCAAAAATTCCCTTGAAATTACAATTTTGTGCATTTTCAATTTTTTTAAACATTTAAATCAAGATTTAAATTATAAACAAGAAATGTGTGCATCACAAAATATGCCTGTCTATATAAATTATCAAACGGTATAATGGTAATGACCCCAAAATTAATAGGGTTCTCCCCCTTCCACAGGGGAATCATGTGGCCAAGTTTGATAAAGATCCAATATACAGAACTAAAGTTATCATGCGGAAATGATCCTGTTGTCAAAAATTCTATTTATAGTAACGGTGACCTTGACCTTTCACATAATGATCCCAAAATAAATAGGGTTCTTCCCCTTCCACAGGGGAATCATGTGGCCAAGTTTGGTAAAAATCCAATATACAGAACTAAAGTTATTGTGTGGAAACGATCATGTTGTCAAAAATTCTATTTATAGTAATGGTGACCTTGACCTTTGACCTAATGACCCCAAAATAAATAGCGTTCTTCCCCTTCCACAGGGGAATCATGTGACCAAGTTTGTTAAAGACCCAATATACAGAACTAAAGTTATCGTGCGGAAACGACCCTGTTGTCAAAAATTCTATTCATAGTAACGGTGACCTTGACCTTTGATCTAATGACCCCAAAATAAATAGTGTTCTTCCCCTTTAACAGGGGAATCATGTGGCCAAGTTTCTTAAAGATCCAATATACAGAACTAAAGTTATTGTGCGGAAACGATCCTGTTTGTGAACAATTCTATTAAAGTAACGGTGACCTTGACCTTTGACCTAATAACCCCAAAATAAATAGGATTCTTCCCCTTTCACAGGGAAATCATGTGGCCAAGTTTGTTAAAGATCCAATATACAGAACTAAAGTTATGCGGAAACGACCCTGTTGTCACAAATTCTATTTAGTAAGTGTGACCTTGACCTTTGACCTATTGACCCCAAAATAAATAGGGTTCTTCCCCTTTCACAGGGAAATCATGTGGCCAAATGTGTTAAAGATCCAATATACAGAACTAAAGTTATCGTGCGGAAACGACCCAGTTTTCAAAATTCTATTTATAGTAATGGTGACCTTGACCTTTGACCTAATGACCTCAAAATAAATAGGGTTCTTCCCTTTCCACAGGGTAATCATGTGGCCAAGTTTGGTAAAAATCTGATACACAGAACTAAAGTTATTGTGCGGAAACCTGTGTGGACGTCCGCCCGCCACCCGTCATACCCAATCACATAATACGGTCCATCTCGAGACAGGCGTATAAAAATTAATTCAAGAATATATGCATGTTGTACCTGTAAGTTTTAACTATATATTATATATCTGACTACCTAAAACAAATTCATAAAATATATAAAAACACCTTTAATTCTTGTAGTTTTTTTTTGTACAAACAGTACATTATTTGCCATTTGCTGATTAACCAAAAAGGTTTTTCTGTCAAGTAAAATAAGTAAGTGTATTAGATAATAAAATGAAAAACACTTGAGGTTCACCTGAGCCTGTATCACTCACCTGATTATTTATATGCATGTTTGTGTTCAATGACGTCTAGATTTTAAGAAAAATTATCATATTCTTTGTTACATAGGATCCAATGTTCAATTGTAACCCATTAAAGTAGGACTTGAATAAAAAAAAAAAGAAGAAGGGGAATGTTCCCTAATTGGCCCTTTTCAGCCTTATTTGTCAAGTTTATCTCAAAAACCATAAAATATCTAAATGTGATCAAAATATGCATAAACGGTATAAATTGGCTGAAAGAAAATTTTTATATAATGCAGTGCAGATCTAGGTAAGCCATAAATTTCAGCTACATTTACATATTAAACCAAGATTGCTGAAGAGCACAATTGTAAGCCTGGGCTAACAAAGATGAAGGTCTTCATATTACTTCATGTACTACATTTGTACTCTTATAAACTACCAATACACTGCAGAATCATGAAAACAAATCTACTTTGTTTCCAAAATATAAAGTACAGATATTTCATTTACTTAGACACAAAGCGAAGTTACCTCCAAGGAGCTGTCTATACCCTTTGTACATGTACTTGTGTATGCTAGTTGGATTTACAGTTACTGGCAATGAATGCATTACCAATAAAACTGACTGCCATGATATGAAATGTTCATTGCTAGTTAATCTTTATTTTTTTTAATTTTCCCTATTGCAACTTCTATGTTAAGCTTTGGACCCCTTTGGTGGTGGCCATCTTGATTATCAGATATGCTCCAAAAACACAAAATTGGCAGACAACCGTCTCAAGAACATTCCTGCAATGTAACAGTTCATTCTGTGATGTGGTTTCAGAGAAGATTTTTTGAAATTTCAGCCATTCAGAATCCATTATTGGCCCCGACAGCCATCTTGAAAGTTTGACCCTCATGTTAAAAAACAAAATCTAAAAAGAACTATCCAATAATCATTCCATCTCAATTTGGTTCCAATTGGTTTCACAGAAAGAATTGTAATATGAAAAGGTTACTATGATGAGGTCAGGCGACAACAGACGCCAAGAGACAATAGACGTCTTGGCTTATAGCCAGGTGAGCTACATATTTTTATCTAAAAATATTTTGTATCCCAAGTACATTGTAATTATATATACAATGTACCAGTAGCGATTTTTTCCTGTATAGATATGCATGAGTTATAACCTTCCAGGTAAAGAAATAAAACTTTATATATACAACAGAATGTATAATGAGTTAGTTGTGTGGCATTTAACATGTTTAACAGGATGCAATGTGTATAATGACTTATATATATAACCCTAATTGAGATGTATCCTGCAAGTTGAATGCAGGCATGTCATACAAATACAGTCAAACCTGTCTATAGTGGTCACCTGGGGAAGATTGAAAAAATGACCGCTATATACAGGTGACCTTTATGTGAAGGGTTTTGATTTTTTGACAAAATATTGCACGTTAGTTGTAAATAAACATTTTTCATTACACATTACATCTTATGTTTTTAATAATGTTTTACTTGTTATTTTGTTCCTGTTGTAATTTTACTCTGGTTTACATTTATTGTTGATGAAATTATCTCAATATGATATGATTTGAATAAAACATACAAATAAACTGATAAATAAAGATATTTAATAAACGAAAGTACAATTTCCAGTAACACGATGTTGAACTGGGAACATTGTTTTCAAAATCGTAAAGAATCTCACGTTTTCTTTAAAGAATGTTCATTATCTGGGTATGACCAACACCCATCTCCTCGCTCACAGCCCGACAACTTTTCCCAACATCACAATGATTTATCGCTTTCACTTTGTTGTCAAATTTCAAAGTTTTCCTATTTACGGATGTTGATTTTGACATGATGCACTAGATACAAAATATTTTTGGTGAGTGAATTTCTATTCTCGTAATGAATAAAAATCCCCAATAACGCCCNGGGATAAACTGTCCTTTATATCATTTACTATTCACAAAATGCATGCATGGTGTTTGTTTATTTAGTTAATTAAATTAGTCAATATATTTTGTAACACTTCAGGATTTTTGGTACATTTGAGAAAAATACCGATCTTCTGAAATCATTTCCGGTATTATTTTTAAAATAACATTTACCGTTATACAAAGGTTTTACGCTGAAAATTACTTATAAATGGTGACCGCTGACCACATTGAACAGGTGACCACTATATTGAATTAAAATATATAGTAAAATTCACCTGGAGAGCACAAAAGTGACCGTTATGAGCAGATGACCATTATATAAAGGTGACCGTTACAACAGGTTTGACTGTATAACAATTGAAATTAACTGATTTAGTGAACTTAATTTGTGAATCATACTTGAATTCAGCTTTAGTGAAAAGTCACACACAAAAATAACGACAAATTCTATGAATTATTCTACAAAATGGTAGCAAAATATCATTATAAACCGTTTACATTCATGTAATAATAATAATTTTTTCAAAGAAAAATATATGATGGTAACTGTTACTAATCTTTCTTTTAAAACAAATATCATTGATTTTACTTGAGTAACAGTAGCATAAAGAATATGTATTTCCATTTAAATATTACAAATTATGAAAAATTCCTAACAAGTAATCAGTCAGTAGATAATAGTATTATAAATATACATTGTACTACATTTTGTACTTCAAAAGGTCTTGTCAATGAAAATTAATTGATACTTGAGGCTTGTCTGAGCATGTATTGCTCATTCCCTGGTTAATTATACATAGCTTGTGTTCAATCAAGTTTAGATTTATATAAGAAAAAAAATATTTTATTGATTTTCACATACAGTTCTGAAAACTCCTGATGTTAAACTTTATTTATCCCATTAAGTACTTAAAATAAAAAAAATACCAATTTGAAATTGTCCACATTTGTCCCTTTTGGTTCTCTTAATTATTTAATGTATATCTATGAAACAGTAAAAGCCACAACAAACATCTTGGAATCCAATACACAAGAAAATAATTTAAGGAAGGAATATAATAGAAAATCTGCATATAATTTTATTTATAAACATCAGACTTAAAATGAATAAAAGGGCTATGCTGTCTAGGGAAAGTTGAAAAAAAGTGTACATCAATAGCAACACAGTATACAAACCTGGGCGCCTAAATTGCCTTATTGACGTTGATTCTGTGCACCTTTTGACGTATTTATAAACAACTTGGGGATTTCAAACATCTTCAAGGTAAGTTTTTCGATATTTGTGCTTTATATATATACAATCATTTTCTTTGAAAATTAACAGAATTACTCAGTAATGATTAGTTTAAGTGCCGTTAAATTTATTTCGATTGAAATTAAACAGAAAAGTAATTATTGTCATTTAAACTTATAATTTGCTTGGTATCAAAATGAAAACTTAATTTGTTAAAGCTTTATAGTTAAATGTAATGGCTGATATTTGTACTGGTACTTCGGACGATGGTAAACAACATTTTTGCGAAGTTACACTAAATGAAATAACGATTTCTAAGTGAAAACTGCGAAAATAGAATGTTGACAACTGTACACTTTTTGAAGTATCACTGCAGTGTTAGAAACTAAGAAATAAGGGAGGTTGTCACAAGGGCAAGTAGGGGGGAAATCAGGTCGTCCGAATTTACATCAGGTTGCCGAAAAGGGTCGCAGAGCGACCCTTCCCACCTCGCACTGCGAGGTGGTCATTACAGCTCAAGGGCCCCAGAAGCTCTGGGGGTAAATAGTGCAAAATCCTGCATTCTGGGTGTTTCCTGAGGCCTACTTTTTGGTTTGAAAAAGGTGACTCACTCCTTGAAAAGAATGGCTTTTGGTTTTAGTGGGAGCCAGATCAATGTTGAAAAACACCCATCGATCAATTCAAGTTTTAGTTCCTCAAGAAGTACATTTGACTTTTTAGTAACGACGGACAAAAAGCACTTGTTTGTTTTAAAAAAAAAAATAAATCAGTTTATTTTTATTTTATTTTATTCAGATTTAAGTTCCTTTTCAATTTCCATATTCACAGCCTCTTCAGATTCATCACATTCTGAAGTTACCCTGCCCAAATTTAGTAAATAGTTAAAAAGCTGCCTGAACTGATTTGTTCTGGGCTTTTTTTTTATTCATAACTACCTTAAGGACATCTATTCAATGTCACATTTTTATTTATGTCTACCTTGATTATTTGAGTCTTGCTTACCAGTGATTTTTTATATGTCCCCCCCCCCTTTTCCTATTGAAATAAATATCACTGTACTGTGATCAAATACCACACAAATTGTAATAACTAATATTTGTGTAATCTTTAGCAGAAGAACGATGTCTCTGTCCATTTGCTCAATGGTCCAACTACATATAGCTTGGGAATGAAAATATAGCACAAACGTAAATTGCCACTGTCAGTCAAAAACGGAAGAAAGTAAAGGCTGTAATTATCATTTGCCAGACCTCAAATCAGATTGCAACAATGGAGTAAAGCTACTGTAGTTCAAAGTCTATTTTTTAATTGGATATGCATTAACGTTTTCACATGTCTGGATGTAAATAAACGATAGATCGTAATATTAACCCGGTGTCGAGTATAAAATACCAATGCGGATTGATAAATATCCGGAAGCGTCCCGTGCATTTCAACGAATTTTGAATTGCCAATCTTCGCATATATGAACATATTTAATATGAGAACTATGATTTTATGTCACAGAAATGAGAAAATAATAAATCAAAGGTTCGTTTTGTTGGAAGTAGCTTCGGACAAAAAGTTCGGTCAATATTTCCTGTAGCACAGTACCGCATTGTGTCCCCTTTCCAAAATGGCGCCATTGTTGTTTGTTTACGAAAAATAAATACAAATAGTTTTATTTTAGTCAGGCATATATAAACATAAGCTCTAATGAACGAAATTGAAGTTTGTTTAAACCGCAATGGATTACTTTCCAAGAAAATCACTTTCAAAATACTTAACGGATACGATAGAATTCACCCTCCAACGTTAGCCCTGACTGACAGAAAATATTTGGTCGTCAGTCGGGCGACTATTCTGAGAATTCAGGTCGTCCTGATCAATGTTAGGTTGGTTTTGACGATCGGACGACCGCTACTTTCGAACACTGTCACTGTATGTCTTTTTGATGTTTGTATAAAATACAGTGATACTTCAAAAAGGGTACAGTTGTCAACATTCTATTTTCGCAGTTTTCACTTAGAAATCGTTAGTATTTCATTTAGTGTAACTTCGCAAAAATGTTGTTTGCCATCGTCCGAAGTACCAGTACAAATATCAGCCATTACATTTAACTATAAAGCTTTAACAAATTAAGTTTTCATTTTGATACCAAGCAAATTATAAGTTTAAATGACAATAATTACTTTTCTGTCTAATTTCAATCGAAATAAATTGAACGGCACTTAAACTAATCATTACCGAGTAATTCTGTTAATTTTAAAAGAGAATGATTGTAAAGCACAAATATCGAAAAACTTACCTTGAAGATGTTTGAAATCCCCAAGTTGTTTATAAATATGTCAAAAGGTGCACAGAAACAACGTCAATAAGGAAATTTAGGTGCATAGGTTTGTATACTGTGAGCAAGTGCAATCTAAATATAAGTGGATCTCGGGGACCGTTGTGGTCGTGATCATGTGGTAGTTGGATTTACAACTACCTAAGGGTGAAACGATTCACCGTATGTACCGAAATCGTGATTATTTTGGGGACGGTTCGGTTCACGATACGTGGAGGCCGCTTACGATACAAATGATATGATGCTCATTTTTTTTTTAAAAGTAGTATTGAACTTCCGTTTTCTTCTTTTGGTGATCATTTAATTAATATTTTGAGAAAAGTGAATCGATTAATTTGAGCTTTTAAAATTACTTAATCAAATATCAAATATTTATAATTTCAGCTAGTACGTAAGCGACCTCATATAAAAAAAAAACATGGCAGCGCCCAAGTCGAGTGAAGGAATAGTTACAGTTTCCTATAAAACGTATCATGATATGTATCGCAATACGTATCGTTTGTGGAAAAAGTGTATCGTTACACCCCTACAACTACCTGTGCAATCACTGCCTACTGCCTACCACCACTAAAGTTGTGAGTTTGAACCTCGTTCATGACGAGGTGTACTTGATAGGTTATGTGATAAAGCTTGTATGTGACTTGCGACAGGTCAGTGGTTTTCTCCTCCAATAAAACTGACTGCCAAAATATTACTGAAATATTGTTGAAAGTGGCGTTAATAAACCAAACCGAAATGAGATTCCCCACTTGTTCCCCATTTTCTATCGATTGTTTTCTAGTTGCTGTGTGGCAAGTGTGGGCACAGTATGTTGCTGGACACAATAATAAATTGGAGAAAGTAGTTAGCTGGATCCACTGTATATTGGGCAATTGTCTCATCTTACTATTTTACATTTTAAGTATTTGTTTTTTAGTCCCCATTAACCCCTGTTATCATGAAAACCACAAGAACTACATGTAGCTAGGTCAAATTTAAATCTGACTGGAAAACATAGACAGGGAATATTACATCATTTAAAATCATTAAACGATCATCAATTCAAAGAAAATAATGTGTCAAACTTAAATGAAAAATATATATTGTATATATCTTATAAATGAGAAATTTCTGAATTGGGTCACATTTAGCCCATTTTCCAGAAAAAAAAAATTTTTGTGCTGATTCAAATTTAAATAGTGCAGATGATAATTTAACAAAAAAATTGCATTAAAAATGGATGTCAAATAAATAAATAATTTATAAATGACTTTTCTCAAAAACTATAAGCGATATCAGATAGAGAAAATTCACTGACATACTAACAGAAACTCTCAGCACAATCAATTCAAAGAAAAAATCTGCATCAAAATTGTACGAAAAATAAAAATTTTCTACACATTCAAAATATGAAAATGTCTACCCGTTTGGACCCGCTTTTAGAAATGAAATACACAAAGCAAAGCATGATATGACCGAAGTACTAAGAACAAATGTATATTAAAAGCAAGTGTTGACACAATAATTTATTAGACATTGAACAGTAACATTTTGGTTGAAAACTCAACTGGTAGGGCTACAATACCCCAAATCGATACAAACCTTTATTCTGTGCCAATAATCTCTTTGTTAAAAATTCTACAGCATTGGTCAATAAAAATATAGTTATCTCACAGAAACCATCGTGTCTACCGACGGACGAAAATAACACCGCCATACCATAATATAGCCGTAAAAATTTGTGGTCGTATCAAGCATAGGCATGAAATTTCATAAGGAATCTAAATATTCTAATTTTTCATGTAAAGCCCATTTTGTTTATCTGGGAAATGGTACGAGTTATAAACATCTGTTGGCATACTCCACACAAGATTTTTTTTTTTAAATTGGACGAATGGAAAGCAAATTTTACTATAAAATTTAAAGCAAGCCTGCATTATTAGCATTAATAACTCAAATTTTAGTCAATGTTGATTTTATAGAAATTTTCTAACGCCCTCCTCAAATAGAGCACATACAATGTAGCAAGAACAATTCTGTGAATATAAATGGTTGTACTCTACAGAGGCAGTTTTTGTAAATCATATTATTTTGTCATTGGCAGTCACTATATGTCAGTTAATATAGCATAATTAATATTTAAACATCTATTATATTTATTAATATAATTTAAAACATTTTGGATAAAATACAAGTTCAATATTTATTGTTTAAATGATTATTTCAAGAATGCAAAAGGTTTCCAACAGGAAGTCATTTTTTTTTAAATATAAAATGTAGAAATATAAAAGTTCTTTTTGTATTACCAGAAACATCCGATTCCTTCAATAATATACAATGTTATGTACATACAGTTGTATAATGCACTGGTACAACCAAAAAAGAAAGGGTCAATTGTTTTGTATTATATTTCGATGGATTTGATTCAAAAACAGTTTACAAAAATTCTATATATTAACAGTGTTTGACCACTTTCTGTCTGTTAAGGAGACACATGTACAGTACACCATATATTTTTTTATCAGTGACAGTGAAAATAAAAACATACCATATTATTGTTCAAAAATTCAATATATAAATTAATTCAGATTGATTATTAAAATAAACTGTACACAAGAGTAACCTATGATTACAGGTATTCAAAAATGTGATAATTTCAACAACAAAAAATCATTAAATTGAATAATGTAAAGCCTTAAACATAATATGAACTATTTTTAGAAATTAGGTCACGCCATTGGGGTATACAAAAGGGTTACGCGACAATACGGTTGTTTCTTTCTTTACTTTCACACATATTAGTAAAGTTTATTTTTAGGTATATGAACAAAGACTTTAATAACTATCTGCATTTTGCTTTGGAAATACTTTTATCAAATAGTGTTACAACTATTTCCTGATCATTTCTCCTTCGTGGACCTAAGGCGCTACTCGCAGACGATGCGCTTTATTTTTTTTAGGATTATAATGTTGATTTTTTGTATTTAACGGACTATACTTACTTCTGCATTACTTATTGTATAAGTCCGTTAATTGTTTTGACTGAATTCATATTTAGGAGTCTGTTTATTATCATATATAGTGCATAACTCCTCTCCGACTAACAACTCAACAAAGAATGTGAATGTTTGACCTTCGTCACAAGATTATATATCACCAACCAATTTTTAACGAAACGAATTATTCTGAAAATTTATTTATCTCAATCGCAGAACTGTCAAATTTTACAAGAGTTTAGTCAAATTCAAATTAAATGATTGTCGGAATTCATTTAGACTGTTTAAAGTTATATTTTGGTGGTTTTTATATATTTTTCATAATATTAGAAGCTGTAAAGAGATCCTAATGCAAATTTCCATGTTTTACAACATGAATTGACTTGATACTTGTAACAATTGTCTATTTATGAACTGGAATGACTATGCTTGTGGCATCAGTTAAGGAGTTTGGTTCTTTGATATAAACAATAGGAGAAAAAAACATACATATTTTATTTGGGAGTCAGATTTTTTCTGCCAACCAAAATAACCACACGTGAAATAAGAGATTTCCTGTCAAGAATGAGAAAGTTTAAACAGCGATGGTAAACACTTCAACCCATAATAACAAAACGAACAATCACCTCTCATCTTACCACACTTAACATATCCATGTCATGGCTCGGCACAGACATGCCTCGACAACGTGTGCACGCTTGTTCGGCATCAGCTCAAAAAATGGTCTATCAAGGTTTCCTTCCTTTATATAAGTTGCCGACCAAGGCTGACGAGTCATTATCCACCCGTTTTAATTTCGGATTTTTCCTTGTCCTAGATTAATCATTAATTGCCTTCCAAAGCTAACGATCTTCATTCAACCGATTATTTTCCCATAAATGGGGCAAGGTTGATGATAATAAGGGCGTGTCCACACGCCGGTGGGCCTACACTCTGCATGCTTTAGGACCCTTGCTGTTCCATGATCCCCTACAGTAAAGCCTGAGATACTGGATCCCAGTTACCATGTGCTGTCGGGGGGAGGCACTGCAGGAGTTTGACAGTGCAGAGGCTATGGACTGGCAAGAGAGACTTACTCGTCTCTCTCTTCGCTTACATGTGTAAGCTAGCCAGCAGCAGCTGATTAATGGAATCTACTGCACTAGACACATACAACTGCCCTGTGCGGATAAATCACCACCGCATTACATGTTCTAAAGATATATAATTAGTCTACAAAATGTAATGCCTTGAAACCTTTAGGCTAAGAAATAAAAATGTTTATAGTTTTCGATTTTCATAAAAATATACTACATTATGTAGTATAAACATAAAACATAAAATATTTTTATTGCTAATCAAGGATTCACTAAGGGCATCAAGAAATACATGTAATGACAGGAAAGACATTGGTTGCATAAATAAAGAAGATATACAAAATAATAAACAGTAAACATTATTAAAATATACTGCATGTTTACTGACAAGATTAATTAAGGTTATCTTTGATAAATTTACCAACAACATTCAAGGTATTCTTGTCTTCAGAAGACATCAAATAAATAAATTGGCCTTCATCATCAAGTAACTTTATCAGAAATAAATTTAAATGAAATATCTCGCTCTTGACTAAATTTTGAACAACAAGAAATAAACTGACATGAATCTCATCTTCAATAATAGGGCCGGATTGACATTTGTCACATTTCCTTTCATTTCTAGGTATAGTTAAATATCTTCCAATTTCGATTTTCACTTTATGTGATGAAATTCGTAATTTGCAAAATGATTTCTGTATTCATGATTTTCTAATAATTCAAGATATTTCTCAAATTCAAAATTCTGTTTAAATTTCAAGTAAGTACTAAATTTTTCATCAACAAAATCATTTTTCTTAGAATACAAGTTATCTAAATACCTTCGCCTATAAGATTTCTATCAATTAACGTTTTAAAACTATATTTGCTAATATATATATAATGTTTTCTGAAATTTTCAGAAAATCTTTGATTTTTTTCAAGCGCTGAATTATAAGTTATAGAAGTACGACATTGTTTATGACACGGTCGCTTTGCAGTTTGAATTGTGTAATATTTCCCCAGATTCGTGTATCTTACAAATCTATAGGATGCATCCATTACTCAGTGACGATAGATATTTCTTATTAACAATGGTCAGAATGACTATAGAACCAGTGGGGAACACAAATGCAAAATTATAAGTGCAAAGAACAACACACTACAAATGTTCATTTTTCCCTAGAACCATCATAACCTGGAACTACCTACCTGTAACTGAAGCTCTAGCTCCTGACTTAGATAGCTATATAGGTCAGGATTGGAGGGAGTTCAGTTCCCACCACATTGTATGTAAAGACACCTACAACTCAGCAATGTATATATGTATATATGTTATTAATTTTTGTTTCTTTTTGTTCTAATATTCATTTAATTTAATTTATTAATTTTCGTTATACATCTTTAAAGTCTCCACGCCAAAGCAATAGCACTCGATGTTTCGAGCTCTGCTTTGTATCCGAAAGAAAAAGAAGAAGAATGCATCTTGAAATTAAGTTTTATAACTTCGTTCAGTCGTTCTCCTACTTCAATCTTCCGTGGCCAGAAAAATGCCCGTATAGTATATTTTTGAATGCAAGTAATTATTGGATGTTTTAACTATCAGCATTGAATATAACCGAATGACTGATTGTTTCCCATTTCATAATTGAAGAGTTATTGTTCTTCGTTGTTCAGTCCACTACGTGTACTATTTTTAAACGACACTATATAGTTGATATGTATCCTTATACAGAGTTGGGCAAGTTTAAATAGAATTAATTAAGTCGAGTAAAAATTAACTATTTGTCAGAGTAGTGCCCCTTAAATAGAAATTGGAGAACCGACTTGTCGCAGGTAAATGATAAACTAATATAGCACGTCATTTGTATTGAGTACATGTACACAGCGCCACAGGAGGGGATTTCGTTAGAGTATAGTGGGCCCTTGATTGGCAATAAAATATAGTACTCTGGTACCTGGGACACAGAATTTTAAATTGCCTGGTTTCTTATAGAAAAATACACACGAATATCAGAATGAATGATAACGAAGCAACGCACTATTTTGATCACGATGATAAGTTGCATTAGACTGTCTTCACAGCTTTATTACAATTTAAATGTTCTGTCTGGAAAACACAACTGACCTGGGAGTAATGTTTTGTTACTCCTTAAACGGACATATTTAATACAGAATTTCAAACCGCCACACGCTTAATGGACAACCTATAAATTGCATAAATTCCTTCTACTTGCAGAGCGAATATACTTTTTTAAGTTTTATGTTAGGATCGATTTTGTTTAAATTACATTAATTTCACTGTTCTCGCACAAAATAAATAAAATGAGATAAAGCTAGCCGACCGATTGGTCTGTCCTTCAGATTGGACTAATCAGAGCAACATCTTCATCTAATTCATTTACTAAAGTAGTATATTGTGAGGCAGTATATTCTTGCTAGAAATCGAACATTTAAGTTCAAAGCAAAAATAAGCTTCCGATGGGAAATTGATTCTCAAAGAAAACAAATTCACATATATGTAAAAAGAAATGAAAAATAAACTGACTTTCTGTCAGTTTCAGATATCCAGAAACAAAAACGCAATTCTGTATTTAAGGTCTGCCATTCAGAAAAAGATAGAACGCATACAAGACGATGTTCGTGTCGTTTAACAGTAACACGGAACACCTAAGTTCTTCTCTGTATTTAGTGGGGTTGTGTTGATCAACCTTTTGCTTTCTGTGTACATTTTTGTTTAGTACTTTGTATGTAATGTTTTGTCCCTTCTTCTCCTGGTCGTTGACTGTCATTGGACTTATGAAGGGACAAATCCTATTTTATGAAAAGCCATTCTGATTCTACTCAAAAGTTATCTGAAACTGATATCATCAAAATGCTCGAGTGTTTAATTGACAACGCACTATGTTTGGTTGACGTGTTTTTCAACAAAATTCCAAAAATGAAGGTATACCAGAATGAACACATCCTCTGAGAGAAGAATAATTGTAAATTAATTTTCTCCAATTCGCTATATTAAAATACTTCCATAAATGCAATGCGATTAAAATTTTAAACATTTAATGTTCACAAATACGATGGAGCTATAAAAAGGTTATTTTCGATGAAATATTTTTACAAATTCGTTTTGTACAGAAATTATAAATTTATATTGATCAAGTAAAAATTATTTCAAAATTATCCTCATTTTATTGAAATTTATAATATTTTAATTATATTTAAAAAGGAAAATATCATATCGATATTTTTCATTGAGTATATTAAGATTTTCCTTAAAAAAAAAGATATATTTTTTACTTTTATCATGTGACTATTACGCATTGTTCAAAATGGCAGACGAACACTCGCGACAAATCAAAATGTTTGTCGAGAACATGGGTTGCGTTCACCGGATACGTATCATGGTATCCCACATTTGTTGGTTTAGTTAAAATAAGTATCAATTGTGTTTTGAAAACTGATTCTACAACTAATGTATATCAACGATGTTCCAAAAACAAACTAAATGGGTGGGATGTTACTTTTTAATGTCCTGGTCTTTAATTAAAGGAAATATTAAAAGCAGGTAAAACACGAGAAGCGAGTGATAGATAGCCTGGTCATATAGATCATAGCATCATAATACTTTCGTTTATACCGAAATACAATGCATGTATATAGCGAGCACACAGAGCTCTACAGCAACATGGGCATGCAACACACAGTTGGGTCTGCCTAATGATGAGATTGAAATCCTTTTGTCCGGAAGTTGATAAAAGTTGGCATGTAATATATTACAAAAGTCAAAGTTAATAGATGGTTGTCTTAAGTATTTTTTCTGGAATTTTTTTTTGATGTCAACAATAAAAAAAACTTTATATTTTGTGATATTCAACTTTCACTCAAATATATACACACTGGCCAGACAGAAATGCTGTGCTCACATCTAGGCAATGCCTACTCCATATTATATAGACACTGTTTCCAAAATTTTCGTTAATCGTGTAAAAAAACGTATTCTTGTTCCTTGGAAAATGGCAGATAGAATATGTTTAGCAGTCAGGGAAATTAGGAATTTGAATCCACAGGACATTCCGTCCTGTGAACTGTGAGGAATTACAGGACCGAACTAGATTTTACAAGACCGACAATAAAATAATGATTTTTTTTTTAAATAATAAATTGAAATTGTCGCATCCTTTCACAAAGGACAGCTCTTTTGGTCCATTGGCTTCGATGCACCAGTTGCAGACCATAACATTTTGTTCAAAGTTGTGATGAAGCCAGGGTCGGTCCTGCTTCCAAGAATCAATAACTTTACGTTCTCGGTCTTTTTCATATTGTTTCTTCCGTTCTCTCGTCTCCTCTGGGGTTACCTTTCTCTTTAATGGCTTTCCTGGTATGGCTCCTGCCTTCTACTGCAAGAAAGCCATGACCACCATGTTTTGAAGTGATAAAAAGTTCTGAATTAAGGACGATTGTTAATGGAGAAAACTCTAAAGAATAATATTTTTCCGAAATACCACGATCACAACTTACACTCGTGATTATTAATTGCGATATGTATTATTTATTTTAGATTTTTCTTGATCTAAAAATAACAAATAAAAGAGAATTAGAAATATTTTTAATTTGAATTTACAGAGAACTTCGATTTATCTATTCTTAAAGGCAGCGGCTGACAAAAAAATTTACTGGACAGTCGGTCCGGTGAGTGGTAACGAAAATTACCGGACCGCCGGGAAATTTATCGGACACGGTCCGTCTGTCCGGTGCCAATTTCCTTGACTGGTTTAGATTCTATTTCTGTTGACAAAGACATTTTTTTACATAGTATTCAACTCTTTTTTTTTTTTTTTTTTTTTTCATTACATGTATATTTAATTTTTTACCACATTTCTACTGCTACGAGCTACCACTCTCTTATTATGAGCCAATATGACATGAGAAGTGAGCTTGTGAAACCACAGGAGTCAGAAATTTTACCAATAGATACTGAATATAGTTCAAAATGGAAAAAAATACTTGATACCTTTTAAATATTTTTATTATGAGCAAGTATGACCTGGGAAGTGAGCTAGTCATACTGTAATAAGATTTACCATTAGATCAAAATATGATATAATAGCTATATAATGTGTGGACACTGAAAGGAACATGTAATTATTTTTTTGTTTAAAAAAGTTCTGTTAATCTTGCAAAAAAAAAACCTCCTTGCCATGTATAGTAAAACTTTTTGCACAGTGCATGAGAAATAAATTCTGCTAATCACACTTCATGAAAAGAGACCCAAAGTAATCGATAAAGTATGTTTATATATATTTAAGTGCTTTATTTCAGATTCTTGTAAAACACTGATATAATGGAGACCATAGTTCTAAAACCCAAAGATATTCTTCTTCATTTGTGTGAAAGTGAAGAAAAGTTATGGACACAGAGAGATGCCTCTGAATGTTCGATCAATACAGATTTAGGTTCCAGTATCCTTGGGTTAGAACATAGTATTTAGAACAATATCCATATCCTCTATCACTAACAACAGAAAAGGAAATTATGAAGAAAAATAAGTCATCTTTTGTTTCAATGGCAATAGTAAACCATCAGGGTTACAGTGCTTACATCTAGGATCTAACATTTAAAGGGGAATTTGCGGTAGTGGCTACTGCTAAAATTTGTGGGTGGAGCTTATCAGCAAAAATGTCCGTTGATATGAACAGCATATTTATGATTCTGTATGTCAGTAATAATGTCACATGACCAACGTGACTAAGGTCACATACCTCAGAAATTTGAAGTGATTTTTGTAGGTTTTAGACTGATGAAGAATATTATTTTTAATAAGACTAAAAGTTTCGTAGGGAGGAACACTAGTGACCATGCCTGTCAAATATTTTGCACTAAAAGTAACTATGAAACTGTGTATCATTGATTTTTTCTCCTCAAGATGACCGTGGCCAAAATAATGAAGAAACTGAATGTTTGCTCCGCCCACAGCTATTTATACCCATGCTCCCGCTTTAACCAACAATTTGTGAGAGATTTTGTATTTACAAATATAAACAGCACAAAAACCAGAAGTGATGTTCAGCTACTTGTAGTATTCTCTTTATTCTGTATTATCTTTTTGTAGATTTTATATGGGTGTTTTTTTGAATATTCTCTTTTTCTGTTTATGTTTTATTGAACGTTTGAAATCAAAACCACTGAAATCAGGTACGGTAAATTAGTTTTATTTTCAGTTTAAGCTGTGTATTTTATTGTGTTTCTTTAATGATTATAATTGATTATTCTGTCCTTATTGAACATCTTTGATTGGAAAATAAAACATTAAATCTTATCTTATACACTTGGTAGAATAAATAATGTACTGGTATATTGTTTTTTTTTTTCAGAGAATGTAGATGTCTCAAAGAGATACATGATCACTTCAGTAGCTTGGAGTAAGTTTTATTATTATGTTCTGTTTTTCATGAATTCTGTCATTGTTAATTGATTAATCATTTCATTATTGTAATACTAAGCTGTGAATTGTGTTTAATATGCATGTACATGTATACTGTAATCAAGAAATTTTCATGGTTATTAATTTCTGCGTTTTGATGTTTCAAGACTTCAAGATTTAAATTTGTGTTCTCCAGCCTCTTGCAAATATTTTTTCATGTATGCTAATTGTTAATACAATGTATGTGTAAACTGTGTTTGAAATTAAAAATCTAACATGTAAAATAAAATTAAACTTTCATTTGGAATTTTAATTTTCTAACGAATATTAGGACTTTAGTCAACATATTTTACTGTGTTAAATACTTTCTTTTCTAAAAAAAAATTAAATTGTCGTGACACCTTCATTTGCTTGTTTGTGATTTATTATCAAATTCGTTAAGAGTTACTATCCTTTGACAAAAATTTGAAGGAAACTTCATTTCACTTTTAAATATACATGTACTTTTGATTTCATACTAAACATACAAATTTATCTTGAACAGGTAACCCTCTTACAAACAAGTGCAATAGAGGAAAGAGCAACTGCAACCTGCTGATTTTTCAAGCTATTTGGAATATTTTATTTAAATGGAATAGTTTTTGTCATGAAAATGTAAAGCGAAGATTTAAAAACGATTAAACCTGTTAGGTGCGACAGCAGTGCCTCATATATAATTAGCTCTTATTGCCTTTTTTTTTTGTCACAAAAAAGACAATTTATGCAGCTAACAGCAAAATCAAAATGGCAGGCTAAATGCTGTTCCTTTCAGATAATTTGCCTCTAAGTTTAACCAATTCATTCCCATATACTAACTTTAACAATTTTATCAGGCACAGTTGATTATAATTAAAAAAATATGTTATATATCACCCCAAATAGGAATTTCTTAATTATTTTTAACATTGTATTAATAATATTTATTTTACAGCAAAAGAAAATGTTGTTTGAGTTTGACTGTTTGTAAGACAACTTTTACTAACTTTAGAGTGGTAAGATAATGTAGCTATGATTATTTCTGCAGCTGGTGTTAGGGTTGTTGTATTTAACGCCACTTTCAACAATATTTGTGTTATATCATGGCAGTCAGTTTTATTGGTGGAGGAATCTGAAGTAGCTGGAGAAAACCATAGACCTACTACAAGTCACTGACAAACTTTATCACATTATGTTTGATCTAGTAGACAGAGAAAACCATAGACCTGCTACAAGTCACTGACAAACTTTATCACATTATGTTTTATCTAGTAGACAGAGAAAACCATAGACCTGCTACAAGTCACTGACAAACTTTATCACATTATGTTTTATCAAGTAGACAGAGAAAACCATAGACCTGCTACAAGTCACTGACAAACTTTATCACATTATGTTTTATCAAGTAGAC
>MJUT01032939.1:15991-38351 GCA_002080005.1 Gigantidas platifrons
AACCCTCACAAGTTGACAATTCTGGATGTCCACCGACTAAGATGGCCATAATCGTTTTATTAACCGAACAACGGACAAAAAGTGATACCTTTATGACAACAGACACTAAAATTGACAACGGACAATACTTCAGAGAGGATTTTTGCTATTTCTTCCTCTGAGCTAACGGCAAACCAACCTGCAGTTGACATATTTTCTACACAAACAGACGATAACCGGATTGCGGTTATCGCCACCTAGCGGAAAAAAATTGGTGTTGTCGAGGGTGACAATACTATTATTTACCTCGCACAGTGAATTTTTGGGGTTCTCGAAGGAAACGTCGCAATTGTCAAAGTCATGTCACCGCTGATCGGACCAATCCTAGATACATATATAGAGAGGTTTAATAATATACAATTATTGCCTTCATATGAGGTGAACGTCGTAACTTGTCAACCCGATAGAAGCTGTTTTCCCGAGGACTTTAGCCCAAGGGAAACAACCTCTCGGATGTTGACAACTTGATGTTCCCCTCATATGAAAGCAATAACTGTTTTATTATTCCGAAGCTATTCTAAGATGCTTAAATCTTGAATGTGTTTGTTTTGTAGAAGACAACAACATAATTTCCGGTTTTATAAAATACAACTGCGGAATGAAAAAAAAACGGATTTTCAACACACTTCCGGTTGTCATGGGTTGTAGACTGGTCGACAACCTATTGTCTCCCTCTACATTATATATGTCTGGGATGTCCAACGGGTTGTTTCCCTCGTCAGAAAATTGTCCATAAAACATCTAAATTGTCTTATTACTTTTATATAGTAATATACAATTAATGACTTTGGATGAGGTTAATACCACGATTTATCAACCCCAGAGATCTGATTATCACCGAGGCCATCAGCGAGACTTAAATCAAGGAGAGTCATTAAACGTCCACTGTTAGCAGACCGACATCGACGATCACGTTTGGCATGGTGTTTAGCATGACGAGGTTGGAATTTAAGGACATGGCGCAAGATCCATTTGTCAGACGATAGCCGGTTTCTGCTTCATGTAACCGACGGCCGGATGACGGTTTGGAGACACAAAAATACAGCCTATACCACAAGGAACATCCAGCCAACTGTCCCTTACGGTGGAGGCTTAGTAATGGTTTGGGGGGTGTATCTCTCATTACTTCAAGCTTGATTTAGTCACCATACAAGGCAACCTAACTGGTGATCAGTACATCAGAGAAGTCTTGCAACCAGTTATTGTCCCCTATTTCGACAACCACCCACTAGCTACAAGACCTGTGTATATGAATGACAACGCAAGGCCTCATCGCTCAAGAGCAGTAACCGCCTACCTCCAAAGCGAAGCCGTGACTTCTGTTCCTTGGCCAGCCATGAGCCCGGATTTGAGTCCCATAGAGCATATTTGGGACATGTTAGGCCGTCGTATACATGCTCGGGAACCTCCTGTGCAAAACATTCGTCAGTTGGAAGCAACATTGCATCGGGAATGGCAAGCACGTGGGGATTACACCCGGTACTGAACTTTGAACAATAGATGTCGTCAAGTGATTCATAAGTGACGTTTTGAAAGTAAAATGACAATCTTATCGTGCTTTACTATGCAGGTCAATACTTAAAATTGACATGTTTTACTGCAAAAACTGGCCTTGTGATATTGTGATTAAATATTCATTAAATTAACATTTTTCTTCATTTTTTGGTGGTTTCTTACAGCCAATGTAATGTCCTAACAGGTCACCATTGCGTTCTTGAGATTATTTGGTCAGTAATCTCGTGATGCTTGTCGTATCATTTGTCATTTAAAAAAACATGGGGGTGCTTAACTTTTTTCTTTGTGTATATCATAAGTGTCCGCATGATGATATATACCAAATGTTCGTCATTACATGACGACTTGTTTTTATATTAAATAAACGTTAGAGAATGCAGAAGGGGAAATCAAAAATGGATAATCCAGAGAAACTGCCAACACAGACGAAGACAAACAAAACAAAAACAATATGTGTTGAACACCACTATGCGCAAGCAAAAACAAATAAATCAACAGAGAATTTATCAGTAGGCCCTGAAAGAAAACAGGAAAGTTTCAGTCTGATACTGTATCTTGGGTATCTTCAAACTTCTCTGTAGTTTCACTTTTCGATATATTGATGATGACTTGTTTGTATATTACCCTAATAAAAGTGTGAAGATACCGAATGAGTGACCAGAAATCGTCATTCGAGTAAGGACAGAAAATACAATGGCAGAAAGGGATAAAATGACAAACAATGGTCGACAAAGCAACATACTCGTATCGTGTAATCCATATTACTGATTGACCCTGAATGAAATACACAACGAATATCGTCAGAGTATAGTACTTAGACAAAATGAAAAACAAAAAATACCACACGGTCAGAAAAGGTCCAACATCCAATAGCAAAATCATAGGAGGGACAAAATATGCAAACACAACCGATATATGTTCCATGCAAGTCAATGTGCTTTCTAGCCAACGAACATTCCCCAATTTACATCAAAGTATGCATAATTATTCTAACTATCGAAATACATCTTGACAATAACCATGACATATTTGGTACAGAATACAGATCCTATATTCAAATTCGACTCAAAATTCTCAATTACTTGTATAAATTTTAAGGCAAATATCAACATTACATTTGCAAAGAAAAAAACGTTGATATCTAATTTAGTGAGCACGATGTATTTCTGCAGAAAACATTCATCAGGTATGTTCAAAGTCAAAAGACTGAAAAGACAAACACCATTTGGAAGTCTTTGGGAGCAAGTAAACCAAAGGGTCTAATCAGGATATCTAACAATCGGCTACGGTCAGCTATGCCTGAGGTAACTTGACCTCACTTTAAGTAAATTACTTTATTTTGGAACTGTTAATTTTAAACATAGCTGTATATAATAAACTATATCAGCGCCATATCACATTTACAATACGCTAACTGGTGAATGGGAGATAACTCGGATCTATATTAGAAAATCAGATTGAAAAAAAAACCCAGATAATTTGATATTTTTTTTTATTAGAAAATGTTTCTTATTGTAATGATTTTGAGCCCAATTATAGTATACTTGAATTGACTGCGGGGAATGTAATAAATGCCCATTATATACACAGTGTGTTGGTACAATACTTCGCATAAAGTCGAGTCTGTGGGGTGAGTTGCAACGGGTTAAACATCATACCAAGCTTTGAACCAACACGCCATGTTTGTAATAAGTTAATCTAACATTAAACAAACAAATCTTAAACACATAAATTAATTAAAATTAACATATTTTCAAATTTCTCTGAAAGAGACTACTTTTGTGAATAAAATCACGTTAGTTGCTGTATTCAATCGCAAATGACACGTAATATATAGTTCAACCTCTTTCAGTGTCAGTATATAATCATCCGACAACGCTTTTGTAGAAATGTGGACCTTACAGCTGCCGTAAATATATGAAAATTTTCCCTTGGAAATGATAATATGATCATGGTTTTTGAAGTTAATATTTACTGAAGAAAATACAGTATACTGATGTCATTGATGCAATAACTGAAATTAAAAAGGAAATGTATGAAAAGGAGAAAATATCACTAACAGTTACTGAAGAACAAAATATAATTTAGTTTGTTTGGATACTATGGATGTTGATGAAGTAAATGTCACACAAGTTACCCATGTGAATGAGGCCACACATACAGATGAGATAACATAAAGTGAGGGAAAAGAAAATCATTCATCAGGACCCAAACAATGAAGAATGTCATTTCTGCTTCTGAAAGCCGTGTATTACAGATAAAAATAATGAACAGTAGTGGTGGGAAACTGAGTTACAGCAAAAACACATATAAGAAACCATACTTTGAGGAAAGAAAAATATAGATATTTTTGGAAAATGATGTATCATCTGGAAGTTTGGAGAGATGGCAGATATCGATCATGAAAGTTAGCTGCTTTGGACACAGATCCTACATATTAAAACTACATATGGTATAAATGTGATATTATACCCAACTGTGCTTTGAAGCTTGTGAGAAGATGACATCCAAATCCTGATGGTATCCCCTATATGAGTCATTTGTGGGAATAGTTTATTTATATATTTCTGATATACCTAAGTAATATCAAAATAGTATTTGTAATAATTACATGGATTTTCCAACGCCTGTTGAGTGGATTATTTGATTAATTAATATATTTCATTAGTAAGTAGATTACCAAGTCATCAATGTATGTTGTAGATCATAGGGCACATGCTGTTCACTTCTTCCGTTGTAAACATAAACAAGAATATGTTGTCCTGACTGTCTCCTCCTACTTGTTAATTACCAAAATTTGAATTTTGAAATTACCTGTACCTGCGAATTTCAAATTGTATTATTTTATTATCTATTATTTTTATTTTTAGATTTTCATCTTGAAATGTCCCCTATTTGTGCCCTGACTTATCTGTAAATGTATTGCTCGAAAAGATTACAAATTAATTTGTTAAGCAGAAAATTGTTGCTTAGTCCTTAACACTGCCCAAATATTTAAATCATCCATGATTTCAAGAGTTGTCTCTCTGTTATTCCTTGGTCTCTAAACAATTCTGTATTTGCTATATAATGTTTCCATTTAAAAATAATAATAAATGAATAAATTTCCGCAAAAAAACATAGAATTATTTCGTTTTCATTTGTTTTCTTTGTTCCTCTGTTAATATTTATTTTTACATTACTTTCATATGACCATCTTTTATTATTTTTAGAAGACGTAATGCTAATATTTTGATAATTGGCGAGCAGATGAAGCGGGAAAAAAGCCCACCATCTATGCATATGTCCTATAATTTTTCAAAGCTGGAATTTGAAACAGATGAAACCGATACAATATTTTAGTTATAACATTATAAATCTCAATTAATTGGAAATGAGTGTCGAGTTACGTTTCTTTGTACGTGTTTCGTGCATTTGGGGAAAGTATATTGATATCTCTCTATTTAACCTACATTTAGACATAATGAAAGTAAGGGTTACCTCTCGTTCAATAGTCGTTGTTGTTTTTTTTACCAAAATGTATTTAATGTTATGGCTTTTAGGTGATATTAAATCACCGCTTCATGTCCTTTTAAAAGATACAATATCAGGAGACATGCATTTAACAGTTGTATAAAATTTGCCTCTACAACGATGAATGCCAAATAGTACTGAGAATAACGAAACGTTGCTATCCTTTTTTAAATATACATATTTAAAGTAAGTTTAATATATACATTCCGACAAAAGTTAAGCACCACCTGACTTGTTTCAATAATATCTTTTCTAATAATGAACTTATTTCAAATCGNTTTGCTGTTTTCGTTACCTGTACACACATACTTACTTACCTGTGAAACAGGTTATTGATCGATTTTCATTTATGTGCATATGACAGGGTGTGTAAAGTGCCACGTGTACTTTTCAACATTTGTGTTTGCGAACGAAAGCTGATTTTTTGTGTGTAGAGTTTTAAGTTTCATTTTCTATTGGTTTGGTATGGTGCGGCGAAAATTAACCATACCAGAAAGGTGGCAAGATGTTGGCATGCATAACGGTGGTATTAGCCAAAGAAGAGTGGCAGACCACTTCAGGGTTAACCATTCCATCATTGTACGACTGATGCAGCGTTTTCGTCAAACGGGGAATGTTACTGACAGTCCACGTGCAGGTAGACCTCGCAAAACGACACCGAGAGAGGACCGGCTCATATCCAGACGGGCCCGGCAACGGCCGTTCAGTACAGCTAGTGCACTTCATGGTAATTTAGCGTTTGGAGGCCACATTAGCACACGCATTGTAATCAGACGCCTCCATTATCAGAGAATGCGAGCGCAGCGACCCATAAAACGTCCACAGTTGACATTACGTCATCGTCATGCTCGATTTGACTGGTTACATGATCATTTGAGGTGGACTATTCGCACATGGAGACGGGTCCACTGGTCTGATGAAAGTCGTTTTTTTTGGTACGCCCTACCGACGGTCGTGCAAGGGCTTGGCGCCAACGAAACACTTCATTTCAGGACAACATTTTGGGCACAACTGCTTTTTGGGTTGGGGGTGTAACTGTCTGGGGTTGTTTTTCCTTTGACTGTAAGTTGGACTTGTACGTTCTTGATGGTAATCTGACAGGCCAAAAATACCGTGACAATGTGCTCGCTCCACGCGTAGTCCCCCATTTCGACAATCATGCGTGGGCTGGCAGGCCAATGTTCATGGACGACAACGCTAGGCCACATAGAGCCCGAATTGTACAACATTTTTACAGCAAGAGGCTGTTCAGACAATTCCATGGCCTGTGATGTCGCCAGACATGAACCCTATTGAGTATGTATGGGACTTTATTGGCCGAAAAATTAACCAACGCAATCCAAAATGTCAAAATATTGACGAATTAAGAACTGCTATCTTACAGGAGTGGCAACAGTTCCCCCAAGAACGGCTTAGGCGTCTTGTGCGAAGCATGACGAGGCGTGTTACAGAACTTCACAATAAACGCGGTGGATATACTCGTTATTGATTTTTATGCCTTACACATACGCACAATAGATGCATTTAAAAGTTCTTAAAATCTGAAGACTCTGCATTTTAATGCAATGTTAAAAACTCCCATCAAAGACAAATTGGTTTTACGTTTTTCCAGCGCCTGTTTTGAACCCCAGTTTTGCCACGTCATTGTCACGTCTTTCAGAATTATAAATACTTCGTTGATTGGTAATTTTACAGCCCTTGGTGTAGTCTTTTAAGAAGTGTAAGAAAAATGGTGATATCTATTTTATTGTTTTAAAAGTATTGATGTGGAAAAAAATATATATCGATAAAAATATAGGGGGTGCTTAACTTTTGTCGGAATGCATATTAAGACATTTGAATTTGACGTCTCTGCCCTTTTCAGAACTATTTTCCACTCAAGCTAAAACACAGATTTAAAAAATCAATTAACTTTATTTTAAAAACAAAAATGGCCAATTCGCATACAAATATCTTGTTTATGGTGGGACGAATCTTATTTCGTATTCAGCAGACTCCAATTAGGGGTTTCTCTAGAATATAAAGAAAAGAAGAAAACCTGATTCTGTAGTTTCACGTTCCGCTATATAAGCGATGTTCTTTCACTAAACAATTCCAACTTTGGTAACTATGTTGATCGAATCTATACCATTGAAATTGAAAATATAGGATACAACGGATACAATTGGGCTTGTTTCATACCAAGATATTCACATAGAAAGTGACATTGAGAGCCAGTTGAGACAAACCTTTACGACCAACGAGAATATTTCAATTTTCCCATCATAAATATTTCAACAGCATCTGCATATGGGGTATTCCAGAGCTTATTGTTGCTATTGGGATTTCTGGCATTAATAAGGGAGCTACTGAACCCAGGGTTCCTAGTGGTTATATTGACTTGGTTTAAACCTTACGGAATATCTGTCAAATATGACCATGGATAATTTCAGTTTATCGTAGACACAATCTCATCCTCCTTTCCATTTATTTTAACCGCAACGGTGGTGCATTGGATAGCGTGTTCGCCTCGGGTGCGGTAGATTCTGAGTTCGAACCCCGATCGGGTCAAACCAAAGACTGTAAGCTGGATATTTGTTGCTTCTCCGATAGGAATGTGAATGTGAAGATGTATCTACTGTTGAATTTCACTTGTATTGTGATGATTTATTCCATAACATAAATAAAATGAATAAATAAAAGTCTGACCCAGAATTGACTTTGTTTTGTTGTTCCAATTGTGTAAAGAGGTTTATTGGGAAATACATGTCCTAGGCTTTGCATATTGTTGGAGTTACAGTGAATGACTCTTTCGAGCATCACCGTGCCACCTTTCTGCAGATTAAGTCAGCTTTCCGTTGTGAAGTAGGGAGGGAGATTTCTACAGTTCAACATTTTACAATACAAAGAAACATTTATCTGCCATTTTATATAAGACTAGAAGAAAAAGATAGGGATGCTTATTTTGAAAGCCTGTTAAGATATTGATGAGCTTGTTCCTATTTCACCTGGTTGATTTCAAGCTATTATTTTTGCAAAATACATAATAATGGGAAAACAACCACTGTCGTGACAATTCCAAAAACTCATTCTAAAGTTCGTAGAAACAGAGTCAACATTTACTATATATAATGGAAGAAAACAGTTGTAATGCCATCTTAAATATTCAACAAAGAGTAAAATATTTTTGATGTATAAAACATTCGTGTTTTAATGGGTATTTGAGGAGGCAAAATTTTATATTAAGTTTGAAATGTGAATAGCATGAATGGCATTGCAATTGGGATGTGACAAAATAAATATATTTGGATATTAAATGTCCATAAAATGATCGTTCCAATAATCTATGAAAATTACATAGAAGGTGAAATCAGTTATATATATCTGTCTAAGAACTTAACAGTAATATACTTGTAATGTTAAATCATCTGTGCTGGAGGACTATTAGTCCCCGAGGATATTATCTACCCAATAATCAGTGTTTCGCCACCGACATGGTTTATTATATTTGTTTGTTTGATTTTTTCAGTTCCTATGCAATGCAATTATTATTAAAACTAAGGTGATCTAACCTGCATCTCCCTGTTTAGGCGATTTCCGCATAAAAACGATGTTCAGTTCGTCTTTACCTCCAGTTCTTTGTAGGAGGGCCTATGTCTTATTTACGTTATTTGTGTTTGTTCGCGTATAATGGTGTCCAACACATATTGTGTTGTCGTCTTGCGTACCTTATGTTACCATTTTCTCTGAATTTTCCATTTTTCATTGCCTCTACGTTATTCTCTAACGTTTATTTTTCATGGCCTCTGCGGTATTCTCTAACGTTTATTTTTCATGGCCTCTGCGGTATTCTCTAACGGTTATTTTTTATGGCCTCTGTGGTATTCTCTAACGTTTATATTTCATGGCATCTGCGGTACTCTCTAGCGTTTATTTTTCATGGCCTCTGTGGTATTCTCTAACGTTTATTTGTCATGGCCTCTGCGGTATTCTCTAACGTTTATTTGTCATGGCCTCTGCGGTATTCTCTAACGTTTATTTTCAATCTGATAATCGAATATATATTAATTAGAAATAACTTGCCCAAGCACAATCCACTGGTAATCTAGAATTAGACTGTCTCATAATACTGTTCGTTCGTTTGTTTGTTTCTTTCTTTCTTTGCTTTTTTGTTCATTTTTTATTTGTTATTTTGTCATACCTATTAATTGTAAATGTGTTTCTACTATTAATATTTATTTGTATTGAATTTGCCATATACTATATGAAAATATCTTATTAGGCATTAATGTAAATATGTCATTTTTAATAACCATTTTTAAGATGCATGATGTATCAGACCGATTTAACGGCTTCACCTGTAACATTCAATTAAGTGTCCAATTTAGACGATGAGTACTTATTAACATGATAGAGCAACATACAAAAAGTAAACAAACAAACAAACAAACCTTTACCTTAGCATAATATTATTCAGGGCGAGAACAAGTGCAATAATATATATAGACTATATTGAAATGATGGAATGGATAGATTAACCGGTTAACGAATTTAGATTGCCATTGAAAAAGTATGGAGAATTGGGTTAGGGACGTCAAATTAAGTATTGATCAGTTGGAGATATACTATATCAATTCATGCCAATGGTAATGACCCAGAGAAAATAAATTGTACATGTTTAGCTGGTACAAGGTCGATTCTTCTATGATGTAGGAAATGCAAGCAATACCTTGGGTATGCCTATCTCGCATCTTGTATTGTTTCATACCTCTACAAGTAACCTTCGCCTGGTAAGGTATGTGTTTGTTTTATATTCTAGTATTTCAAGACACGTAACGTCTTTCCCTTGACGGAGATAGTGTAGTTGAGACGGTTTTCTACTATGGGTACCCACATATACTTGTCTTAACTGATTTATATTTAATGTATGGATATAGTTTAAATACACTTTTCTACAACAATGTGCACAATTGCAAGCATTGTTATATCATCTACTCAAACAAATGTTTAGTTGGTTCTTCTGACTATTTTACTTCCGGGTTAAGACCAAAATGATCCATATAAAGTATGGACAATAGCCTGACAGATATACTGTCAATATTTTCAATTTACATGTACAATCGTAGATGAAGCTCGTACCTCATTTACAAAATCACGAAATATTTCTTTATGGGGTTCTTCATCAAACGTTTTTTTAACAATGGTTACTGGTATTTAAGTTGTTCAACAAACAGCTGAATAAATTTGTAGTATTATCTTACGACATGACACAAAATGCTTAATAAAATAACAACAATAAATGTCTCTAACATGTCATTAATGGTATATCTAGAAGGTCAATCTATTTCCGAATGGTAAAGTAATGGGGATTTTTTTATTTCAATCAAATTCATGTATGTATATGTAAGAACAAACAAATGATACCTAGATATATATTATCAAATGTGCCGATATAAAAGAACAACATTTTTGTTATGTTTCAAATGCGTACCTTTATATAAAAGAAATTACTCGTATTTAAGGCATATCAAATCTAATACTTTAGATGAACATTGAGTTATATGTCATGCATGAAAATGGATCTTAAGGAATTTGCATAGTGTTATGCTTATACGTGGTCTTTTAGAAAACATTTTATCAGTTCAGTCTGTATAGCATATACTTATAGCGTGTTTGATTGAGAATAGACCATTAACACATTTCCAACTTTGATCCTAAAATAATAGGTATTTCATGAGATATAAAACTTTAAGACGAACTATGGGGTCCCTTTTCGTGCAAAGTTCAATCAAAATAATATTTTGTTCTCATAACCTGCTCAAAATTTTAATCTTGTAACAACTTGTGAATTTTCTATTTGCTATAAAGATATCCTCTGATTTTGATAAAGTTCAAATAGCTATAAATTATGAGAAAATCAAATTCAAATTCGTTGTCCTTTCCATTATTCTTGACCGGATACGATTTTAAGCATTTTAAGGGGAATACCTCGTATGATAAATACATTTAAAAGTATACTGTTAGCTTCAACTCGGGAAATGTGTTAAATGTCTATTGATTTTGATATTTCGTATGCTGCATTATCTTTTAAAAACAATATTCAAGACTTCATCATTTTTATTCTAATTTCGAATTGAAAATCATCGCCATGATATAGCTGAAACATTGCTGAATTGACATTAAGGGGGTATCATACACTACAGGGAGATAATTCTTTAAAATTAGTTGAACGTTTTGATCATATGATGTTTGTATGCAGATTTCAAGCATCTCGGTGATCAAAACCACAGAGAGAAAAGCTGTTATGTGGCTAGTGAATTTATAGCTCTGAGTCTGTTGGTTGGAATTTGCTAAAATTTTGATATTTATTACACAGGATATATTCAAACACACTCCCAAAAAAATAAGAACATATCGCTCGCTTGAATTGAAATACTCCATTCTATCATTTTCCAATATTCCTATAACTTGGCCTTTGGATACATAGTGACTCAGACATTTCTCACATTTTCATAAGCAATTCACATTTTGCGAGCTATTTATAAACGGTTTGAAATGTAATGGAACTAGGTTTGAATAGGCCAGTATCTAAAAATAGCAGCTCTTTATTAACTCCTACATAAACATCGAAAGTTTATCGCATAATTTTCCGGTACTTTCTTGTTCTTCATCATTATTTTTTTTAAATAATGTGAGTGTTAGAATAAAACTAATGGAGACATGGTATCATTTGTGTCTCTTGCTCGTGTTAATGTAGATATATCATTTCCGCATTTCGGAGTTCACCCGCGCCTTTTCCGTGGAATCTTACATAGATATAGGTAAATATATCGTTTAAATGCCCTACTTCAGTTTAATCGTCAGCCGTTTGATCATAACATTTTACAATCAAACCTGTATTAAGAGGTCATAGTTGCTACAAAGGAAAAATGGTGTTCTAAGACAGGTAACTTCTTAATAGAGGATCAATTCATATGAAATTTTCTATGACAGGACAAGAAAAGGGTAACCTTGTAATACAGATGTCTGCACAATAGAGGTGACCTAATCGACAGGTTTGACTAATGCAGTAATGATGATAATATTCTCTATAAAAACATAATCGCCTCGGACGCTATATTGTGGAACAATTATTATATCGAATCTGACAATTAATTAGGCGTAATATACAACTTCAAACCCTTAAATCAAACAAATGAATTAACATTTAAATCAGATATGTCTAAGTTATATATGTTGTCCTAAAAATAAATTCATTCGTGAATGAATAGAATTTTGGGGTTACGATGTTGAACGCCATTTTCAACAGTATTTCAGTTATATCGTGGCGGTCTATTTTATTGGTGGAGGAAACCGGAGAACCCGGAGAAAACCACCGACCTGTCGTAAGTCAGTGACAAACTGTATCACATAATGTTGTATCAAGTACACCTCGCCATGGTGATATGCACTGATTGCAGAGGTAGTTGTAAATCCAAATATCATACGACCACGACGGCTCCCGTGAATGAATAAAAATTAAGGTGGTTCAGGTAAAATTTGATCTGCTCCTTTATTTTTCTTATTTTTTTGGCAGTGTGTTTGAATATATCCACTGTAATACATATCAAAATTTTAACAAATTCCAACGAACAGACACGGAGCTATCAATTCACTAGCCACATAATAGCTTTTCTCTCTGTGATTTTGATCACCGAGATGCTTGAAATCTGCATACAAACATCATATGATCAAAACATTCAACTGATTTTAAAGAGTTAAATGTATCTACCTGTAGTGTATGGTACCCCCTTAAAACTGGTATAATAACCCAAAATAAATGCATGATACATCTGATTTTAGAATAACTAGAACAAATATGAATATTGAATACTTTATGCAATTTAATATATTCATATAGCATAACATTATGATAATAACACAGTTCTAATTGTATGTTTCAATGTTATATCAACAAAACAAATGAAAATGGCGCATTAAATTATAATCGTTGTTTACGAAAGGTCGGAAATGGCGGAGCAGACGACACACTTATAATTCCTTTTAGATGAAATAAATACCAGAATTTAGTGTAAGATATATCAGAGATATATAATTACATAAGTAAATCCTTATTCAAAATTGTCATGACGAAAATTACAAGGACTAATAAGAGAGTTGCTATTCTCGGAAAATTCTGGTTTTATCGACATGCTATTTTAAGTTTTAAAGATTGTATTACGTCAGTAGACATAATAGGATAAATTTTACGGACACGTTTCAATTTTTATTGTCAGTGATAATGGATGCCATTAAAGTACAAATATTAACAATAATGCATATATAGATATTGGTGTTGTAATATATATACGGTATACGTACATTGTCGGAAATATTTATAATTTTTTGCACGAGCTTTAGAAACAGGTAGAAAAGCGATCCTTAGTCGAGTGCAAATTAATTTTATATTTAACGACAATGTACCTATATTATGTTTATCCTGCAATATCAAAAAGTCAAAAACACCTGCCAAATTGTCTGAAAATAACTGAAACAAGTGTCGCTCTAATCGTTTTCAATGGTGTCAGCTATGACGTCAGCACTTATACTGTTACCGTTTCCTTGTGTCGCTCTACATGAATCAGCTACCAGAAATGCTTTATTAGGTCTTTTATTAGTACTCAAAATCACACAATTGCAGGATAAATGTACTTATGTTCTTTGTGATATCAAATTTAACAATAAGCTGAACAGGGACTTTTTAAAAGAGATGATGGTAACAAACCATAAAATAATGTTGATCACAGCTTTTTACCGACAGAAACAACGATCTCGAAACTCGGAATCATTGGTTTTCATTTAAATACGTATGGTGATTTCTTTAAATGCATATATAATTGTACTACTGAAATCCTTAATAGTAACACATCCATCCAAGCTTATAAATGACTACAATAGAGAAGAACAGGACTTCCGCTTCTTTCCTCCGTTTGTTTTACATGCTCTGAATTTTCCGAATGGTTTTCCGAATGCATGGAACTGAACGACTGATGCACATCAATCGGTGATTGTGTATTTGTCTCTGTAGATTTTCTCCCTTCCAAATTGGAAACCGGATCTGTAGATTGTCTCCCTTCCAAATGTGAAATCGCATCTGCAGATTGTCTCCCTTCCAAATGGGATATCGACTTGGAGGATTGTCTCCCTTGAAAAGGGTTAGTCGTCTTTTCTGAATCAACACTATTACGTATTTCATAAGAATTTTCTGTTCGTGGTGATGAATTTAATGAATGATGAAAGTCTTGTAAATCCTCTATTATGTCATCTAAATCATGTGAATCATCAATGTGCGGAATATAACCATTTTCAGTAAAGGTATTTGGTCGAGGATCTCTATGATAACTTCCACTGCCAGAAAAAGGACTGCCTCTTACTGGTGCAGACATGCGCTTTAACGATTTATGTACACCGGATATCCACAGACGTCCACTTGATTTTGATATTCGACTTTTTCCGAGTAAAACGTCATTTTTATGTTCGATACCGATAATATTGTTGTTTTCCGTTATGTCTGAAGTGGACTTTGACTTCCGGTCAAGAGGAACATTTCCATTTTGAGCTGTGATTTTTGTAGTAAACAATTTGACAGTTCGTGCACTTAGAGGGGCCTGAACAAAATAAAAAAATATATATCTATTATGAAAATTTTATTTATTTTCAATATATAAAGTTGAAATACAAAAATAAGTTATTACTAATAACAGTGAATCCAACAAAATTGAAATGGCATTCATGTCTTGATTTCGAAAAAAAACAGCATTTGCGTTATCGTAAAACATAATTGACAAGGTTGTCCTATTACGGTCTGTACGTTCTGAGTTCCGTGTTGTGATGTCCGATACGATTTCCGCATAGAAACGATGTTCGGTTCTTCTTTACCTCCAGATGTTTGTAGGAGGGCTTATGTCTTATTTACGTTATTTGTGTTTGTTTGCGCAAAGCGATGACCTACACATAGTGTGTTGTGCTTTTGTTTTATTTTCTTCATCGTGTGTACCCTATTGTCCAGTTGATCTGGATTGTCCATTTTTGTTATTGCCCCTTCGGTATTCTTCAACATTTATTGTGATAAAGCATGGCACAGTGTGTTTACCAGTACAACCTTTGTCCTTTTATTTTCTACTAGTGCAGTGTCGTCAGTCATTCTGTTAAAGGGATATTAAAGCTCATTTTGGTAATTTTATGTATCTCATGTAAACTTGCAGTTGGTTCAATAAATGATATTTATGAAACATTAACCCGGTTTTTATCAATGAAACTTTGTAAAAGTGACATAATTCGTTGATAATTCTGTCATATCTTGTGGTCTTTGCCTTGAATTGAATTTTTGCTTCCTTGACAAAAATTCATTTCGACCCTTTTAAGTGATATTTTAACGATATTAAGGATTATATGAGCGTGCAAAGTATTTTTGGATTGTTTTTACAATTAAATTGAAAAGAAACAACCTTCGTCACGAGTTGAACAAATATATGTTAAAACATCACGGATGTGGTCATGCCTGTGTGAGTTCTTGTTGCCCCATCTTTTATTATTTCATTTCGCTTTTATTTATATTTGATTGGTGTAGTTATGGCTATCAAGATATGTTTTTTTTTTTTTTTTTTTTTTTTTTTTTTTGTGTACTTTTGCCTATAATATGCATTTGANCTTTTATTATTTCATTTCGTTTTTATTTATATTTGATTGGTGTTGTGTGTGTACTTTTGCCTATAATATGCATTTGACCATGATCTTTTAAAAGGGTCAAACATACAAGAAGATAGATCACAGAGATCGCCCTCATACAACTAACATAAACGCGTTGGCTGGTAATAAAGTGAAAAACAAAAAATACCACAATGTAGAAAGAAATACATGACCGCTCACTTAACTGTCTTGGAACAGGCAATTCAATAGAAAAAGTGGCGGGGTTAAACTAGCTTTATGGGCTGACAGAGTCATCATTAGTCTGTGTACCTGTTTTTAGGTGTTCAAGTATGAATACTATTGATACATAAATTTTAAGACAGTGCACTATAAATAGCTGTAGTACCGTACCTGATGTTTCAGTCTATAAATAGCTGTTGTACCGTACCTGATGTTTCAGTCTATAAATTACTTGTAATGTACCTGATGTTTCAGTCTATAAATAGCTGTTGTACCGTATCTGGTGTTTCAGTCTATAAATAGCTGTTGTAATGTACCTGATGTTTCAGCCTATAAATAGCTGTTGTACAGTACCTGATGTTTTAGCCTATAAATATATGTTGTAATGTACCTGATGTTTTAGCCTATGAATAGTTGTTGTAATGTACCTAATGTTTCAGCCTATAAATAGCTGTTGTACAGTACCTGATGTTTAAATAGCTGTTGTACAGTACCTGATGCTTAAATAGATGTTGTACCGTACCTGATGTTAAATCTATTAATAGCTGTTGTGCGTACCTGATGTTCCAATCTATTAATAGCTGTTGTAACGTACCTGATAATTCCGTCTATAAATAGTTGTATCTTACCTGATGTTTCCGTCTATAAATAGGTGTAACGTACCTGATGTTTCAGCCTGGTGCCATTCAGTTTGTGTCTTTGGTGATATCTAATTATAGAATCTAAGTATGGGTAGGGTTGACTATCCATATAATACAAATTATCCTCGAAATTGATCCTTTGGTGTTCCACATAGTTCTGAGACCTGAAAACAGAGTAAAGAAAAAATATTGATAAGTACTATTAACAATTCAGTACAGTGTGGGTCCTGTAGTTTTCCACATAAGTTATGAGACCTGCAAACAGAGTAATGAAAAAGATTTGATTAGTACCATTAACAATACAGTATAATGTTGGTCCTGTGATGTTCCACATAGTTATGAGACCTGAAAACAGAGAACAGAAACAAGCTTTGATAAGTATGATGAACAATTCAGTATAATATGGGTCCTGTGGTGTTCCACATAGGCATGCGTCCTGCAAACAGAGTAATGTAAAGTAGTCTTAATAAATACCATTAGCAATGAATGTCAATAACTTAATTGCAATGATGTACTGAATTTAATCTAAATACTAAAACACAGATACGTTGTATCAAATTTAGTGCTCACAATGCTTGACTGGAATAATAATTAAAAAAATAATGACATAGATATCAAATTTAGTGCTCACAACGCTTGACTGGAATAATAATAAAAATAATGACGTAGATATCAAATTTAGTGCTCACATCGCTTGACTGGAATAATAATTTTAAAAAATAACGTAGATATCAAATTCAGTGCTCACAACGCTTGACTGGAATAATACTTTAAAAAAAATAATGACGTAGATATCAAATTTAGTGCCCACAACGCTTGACTGGAATAATAATTAAAAAAAAATAACGTAGATATCAAATTCAGTGTTCACAACGCTTGACTGGAATAATAATTAAAAAAAATAATCACGTAGATATCAAATCTAGTGCCCACAATGCTTGACTGGAATAATAATTAAAAAACATAATAACGTAGATATCAAATTTAGTGCCCACAACGCTTGACTGGAATAATAATGAAAAACAAATAATAACGTAGATATCAAATTTAGTGCTCACAACACTTGACTGGAATAATAATGAAAAACAAATAATAACGTAGATATCAAATTTAGTGCTCACAATGCTTGACTGGAATAATAATTTAAAAAAATAATGACGTAGATATCAAATTCAGTGCTCAGAGTCAAAAAGATTGAAAAGCTTACTAATTTTGGGACAAATGAAACAACAGGGTCTGATCAGAATATCTAAAATCAGATAAGGTCATAAGGTCACCTATGCCTGAAGGAGAAGTACATTAGTTTTAATAATAATTACATTATTTAGGAACGTAAATTTCAATAGTGGGTTAATGCCCCCTCCAGATTTTATGGTGAAGTCCGTTATGCTCATCTGTTTAGTTCTCTGTGTTGTGTGTTTGTATTGTTCGTCTTCGATCTGTGGCATGTGCCCCACGTTGCCTGTGTCTTGTGTGTTCTATTTTAAATAGAGGGGTTTACGCTATTTGATTTTGTCCTGTTATATGTCTTTGTGTTCTTAGTTTCGTGTTGTGATGTCCTCTTTCATTGTCGCGTAGAAACAATATTCGTTTCGTCTTTGCCTCCTGTTGTTTGTAAGAGGGATCATATCTTGTTATTGTTTTGTTTTTGCTTGCTGGTCTGTAGTGGTGTCCAACACGACTTGTCTGTATGAGTAGCATAGCGGGTGCATTATAAGAAGCAGAAACTGATAACCCTTCGCGAATACCCCCTATATTTTTATGGGCGCCTTGTTGTTCCTCTTTTTAGTATTCTCTGTTGTGTTGTTTCTGTGGGTGTTTTCTTATTTCTTCTCTTTTTTTTTGTTTGTCTTCGTCCTGTGTATTGTGTGCAAATTGTTGCCAGTATCTCTGGATTGTCTACTCATGATTTCCACGTCGGTTTTCTCTAACTTTTATTTATGTACCCCTTCTTCGTGTAGTAACATCTGTATGAATCTAGTCGTTATCATTGTACAATAAACTATTATACACAGCCAAACGTCATGTGTCTTTCATTTCCTTGACGAACACATATTTGGACATTATTGACTTCTTTGACCTTTTCCCTTATTTCCTATTTGGAGCAGATATTACCAGTTTATTGTAAATGTTATATCCTTTAAAGTATATGAACATTTTATATATGCTATAAAACTTCAAACGAATAGTTTTCTTATTATTATTATTTTGCTACTAATAATAAATAGCAATAGAGAACTCGATATGTTGTGACTCATATTTTAAATTCAGAACAGGTAATATAAACAAAACCATAAACGGATACTACGAAATATCAAGACAGGACGTCCTGGATAGCAGTATTATATATACAAATTATTGTTTTGTACCTATCTAATACACACCCGGGAACACCCAAGGACGGTTTTCACGTAGTAAACAATGTAAGATCTATACGTAAGACAAATTTTATTAAGACATTTTACTATTCTCCTCCCTCGGGTATAGGTACTTTATGTTGGCTATGCTCTGTTGGCCCTTTGATTTTCTTGCTCACAAACTTTTAAATCATTTGGCTTTTAGTGTACCTGATGAAGATTATTCCAGAAAAGTACAATTAGATATCTACGTTTTATGACTATAAGTTGATCGAAACTTGTGCTTAAAGTTGATAGTTCTACCACAGGTGCTTGAGTCAAAAATATTTTAGGTACATAGCGAGCATATTTTTGACTTTACACAAGCGCCTGTGGTTCTACAGATCTCATCAGTTATACAAATATGTTTCACATATCATACTAATGAATTTCATCCACCTTCATTGCATTTTTATATATCACAGAGTTGGTTACATACAGGGGTAAGGGCTATGGTGCTTAACACCACTTTCAACAATATTTCAGCTATATCGTGGTGGTCAGTTTTTTATTGATGGAGGAACCTGGAGAAAACCAACGACCTCTCGCAAGTCACTGACAAACTTTATTACATAATGTCGTATCGAGTACACTACGCCATGAACTGGTTTCGAACTCACATCATTAGTGATGATAGCCACTGATCGCATAGGTAGTTGTAAATCCAACTACCATACGAACGCAACCATGACGGAGGGAGGAGGTGTTATCCAATATGAAAATATTATACCAATCTATTAATTAAACAGTACTCGGCATATCAAACATAACGTGGTCACGCCCTTTCCATTTTTATGCATAAAGGTGATTTCTATCATTTTTGCTTTTAAATATAATCTTATTTCATATTTTAAGCTTATTAATTAAATGAAAAGAAGGTCCCATATGATATATAGATCATTTGAATACAATACAAAATTGGCTTGATTCAAGAATTAGCATCATTGGGTGGATACTTCTGCTTGGTGGACTATATAAGTCCCCGAGACTATCATCCACCCCGTAGCCAGTGCTTCGGTACTGACATGATTAATTACATTATCCATGTTTGAAATTTACAGTCCCTATATAATATACTTTATTAAATATTTGCGGTCAAGTTCCCTCAAATAGGAAACTTTGGCCGAGTTTGGTTACCAAGTGTAAGCCTTTTGGTTAAATCTACAGTCAATTTCCCTCAAGTATAGACAATTTTGGCTGATTTTGGCCATCAAGTGTAAACCTTTTGGTTAAATCTACGGTCAATTTCCCTCAAGTATAGACAATTTTGGCTGATTTTGGCCTTCAAGTGTAAGCCTTTTGGTTAAATATACAGTCAATTTCCCTCAACTATAGGCAACTTTGGCTGATTTTGGCCACCAAGTGTAAGCCTTTTGGTTAAATCTACGGTCAATTCCCCTCGAGTATAGACAACTTTGGCTGATTTTGGCCATCAAGTGTAAGCCTTTTGGTTAAATCTACGGTCAATTTCCCTCAAATATAGGCAACTTTGGCTGATTTTGGTTATCAATTGTAAGTCCTTCGGTTTACTTGCCCACAAAAACTGCAAATTATTTCGCTTTCCTTCCTTTAGACAATGAATGTACCAGATAAAGGTTATTTCAGAAACGCATTGGTCGCACTAAATTAGATATTTACGTCTTTATGGTCTTATTTATGTGAAAAGCGGGAGTTATGGTGTTTAACACCACTTTCAACAATATTTCAGATATATCGTGGTGGTCAGTTTTATTGGTGGAGGAAACCGGAGTACCCCGGAGAGAACCATGTGAAAAGTGTTTAAAACGAAGATTCACTTATTTACATATATTACCCTCCTCCTTTTTGTCATCAAGGACACATCAATTTCATATATAAGAATGGGTTCATAAAGTCCAACGTCTTTAAATAATTCATTTATTAAATTTCTAAATATATCGAAAATGTGTCAACTTCCTGGTACATGTATACTTTTACCTTTAACAACAAAGATTTACTGGGAAAACACAATACAATAACCAATATAACATTTTCTCGTTAAACTTCAAATTCAAAATACATTTTGACCATTTTTACCTTGACTATCTGGTCATTGTAATTCTGAAACCAAATTTAGTACTATCCTTGCTGATATATTTTTAGCTAGGAAATACCTTCTGATCGGTCTAATTTGGAGTTTTCTTTGTTTTCGATAGTAAGATCAAAACACAAAAAATGTGACACATAAAATATCGAGTAAATCATAATTTTCCTTGTGTTGCATTAACATAAGGGGCCGTCGTGGGCGTGATCGTATTGTAGTTGGATTTACAACTATCTGTAGAATAAGTGTCTATCACCACTAAACTTGTGAGCTGGAATCCCGCTCATGGCGTGGTGTACTCAATACAATATTAGTAACAAAGTGTGTCAGTGACTTGCAACAGGTCGGTGGTTTTCTCCGGGTACGCCGGTTTCCTCCACCAATGAAACTGACTGCCACAATATAACTGAAATATTGTTGAAAGTGGTGTTAAACACTATAAACCTAACCCATAACCCCAACTTCCATCAATTTAAAGGTCTCAATAAATATACACTATATTTTGAAAGTGGCGTTAAACACCATAGTCCTAACTTTAACCCGCATAATCTTATCTTTTAAGCAGTTTGTACCCCACAGAAAATTATTCTGTCACATTCGAGTTCATGTTGTAGTAGTAAGTTTTGTCATCGCCTTTGTTCTTATCGAATACTAATACTTTGACCTTTGTTGTTTCGTTCCAGAATCATGTCCATGCTGCACTATATTATACGAGTTGTTTTATTGCATTTATATAATAGTGATATATGTACATCTGCATACTAATGATAAAATACAACCATTCACATTTTGTCAACTAGTTTGTTGGGGGTATGTGGTGTCTTGTCAACTGTTTAATTCTATATTTACGTATATACATGTTGATATATTACTACTACATTGCATGCTTCTATATTCTTTCGGTTTCATCGTGTCATGTAAGCGTATGGCATCCAAGGACATTCCAATGGATTAATAACTGCAGATTTATATTCATAATAAAGATATATTGAATGTTGTAAAACTATTTCATACCTACTACGTGACTATCAGGTGTCGGTCGGTACATAGTAATATAATTTAACGTTCTTGATTATTGTTTTGCCATTTTTTTCAGTTTCGCTATTCTAATATTTTAGGGGGGGTATTATTATTTTAATGGCTTCCGATCATTTTAGAATTTAATGAGTTGTTTGAAGAGGGATCATGTCTTATTTTCGTTATTTGTGTTTGTTTGCCCGTAAAGGTGTCCAACACATATAGTTTGTGTGTTTGTTTTGTTTTTCTTCGTCTTGTGTGCTCTATGTTGCCAGTTTCTCTGGATTGTC
>MJUT01032939.1:52489-68341 GCA_002080005.1 Gigantidas platifrons
TGTTACAGAACTTCACAATAAACGCGGTGGATATACTCGTTATTGATTTTTATGCCTTACACATACGCACAATAGATGCATTTAAAAGTTCTTAAAATCTGAAGACTCTGCATTTTAATGCAATGTTAAAAACTTCCAATCAAATACAAATTGGTTTTACGTTTTTCCAGCGCCTGTTTTGAACCCCAGTTTTGCCACGTCATAGTCATGTCTTTCAGGATGATAAATACTTCGTAGATTGGTAATTTTACAGCCCTTGGTGTAGTCTTTTAAGAAGTGTAAGAAAAATGGTGATATCTATTTTATTGTTTTAAAAGTATTGATGTAAAAAAAAATATATCGATAAAAATATAGGGTGGTGCTTAACATTTGTCGGAGTACATATTAAGACATTTGAATTTGACGTCTCTGCCCTTTTCAGAACTATTTTCCACTCAAGCTAAAATACAGATTAAAAAAATCAATTAACTTTATTTTAAAAACAAAATGGCCAATTCGCATACACATATCTTGTTTATGGTGGGACGAATCCTATTTCGTATTCAGCAGACTCCAATTAGGGGTTTCTCTGGAATATAAAGAAATGAAGAAAACCTGATTCTGTAGTTTCACGTTCCGCTATATAAGCGATGTTCTTTCACTAAGCGATTCCAAGTTTGGTAACTATGTTGATCGAATCTATACCATTGAAATTGAAAATATAGGATACAACGGATACAATTAGGCCTGTTTCATACCAAGATATTCACATAGAAAGCGACATTGAGAGCCAGTTGAGAAAAAACCTTTACGACCAACGAGATTATTTCAATTTTCCCATCATAAATATTCCAACAGCATCTGCATATGGGGTATTCCAGAGCTTATGGTTGCTATCGGGATTTCTGGCATTAATTAGGGAGCTACTGAACCCAGGGTTCCTAGTGGCTATATTGACTTGGTTTAAACCTTACGGAATATCTGTCAAATATGGCCATGGATAATTTCAGTTTATCGTAGACACAATCTCATCCTCTTTTCCATTTATTTTAACCGCAACGGTGGTGTATTGGATAGCGTGCTCGCCTCGGGTGCGGTAGATTCTGAGTTCGAACCCCGATCGGGTCAAACCAAAGACTGTAAGCTTGATATTTGTTGCTTCTCCGATAGGAACGCAGCATTAAGGAGAAAGAGCTAAGACTCGATGATCTTCTTTGGCACTCCGGTATCCTACACCAATAAAACTGACCGCCACAATATAGCTGAAATAGTGGTGAAGGTGGCGTTAAATACCATAGCCCTAATCCCTGAAGTTGTATTTTGAACTGTATCCAATCAGACACAGTAATACAAAGTGACATTTGATCCTCAAAAATGACTTGTGCGACTTATTATTTTTCCCACAGATTTCACCCTTCATCACAATGTAATAAAAGGAATTTGTAAGATAACTAAAAAGGTCAGATAGCACCTGTTATTAACCTATAAGATCACAGAGAGCCACCAACAGGTCGCTCACTTATGATAATAACGCCTGACATATGGACATAAAAAAAAATTCAGATATATATTAGGAATCCTACAGAATAAAAAGGAAATTCACTTCCCATTAATGAATAAGATCGGACAAGCCTTCTTAGTGCATAAACATGAGGTAGTTTTCCAATACTTATAAATCTACTGAAGGGTTTTATTTATTGACATGTATAATGATTAAGTCATGTAAGATAATATGATCGTCTTAAGTCATGTCGGGTGTCTTATGAGAAAAGGACCTGCTTAACATTCGCGAACACATGAGTTCTACCCCAGTTTTTGGTGGGGTCTATTTTATTCATATACATTTTTTGTATTTAGTTTTCTGAGTTGTGGTATTGTCTGTAGTTATCCGCACAAATATGTACATATGTGTGAAGATTAAAATATATGTTATGATAAAAACAATAGTGTTTATAAGTAAATGGACTTATATAGCAACCTTAGTGTGTTCCTTAGGATTCAACCATTTAAGAGACAACATAATGGCAGTGTACAAATTGCTAGCAACGCATGAAGTCATCGATATAAAACTTCGACGGTCGTCATCACAATCTGGTTGACCGTTAAAAAATATCCATATCTCAAATGACAATGGATCTTTTACTTTTTACTTAGGTGTTTTCTTTTCTCTATCATTGCCAAGACTTTCTACCGACTTGACTGTATATATGAGTAGCAAAGCGGGTGTCTTATAAGAAGCAGAAACTGTTTACCCTTCGCGAGTAGTTCATCCATCCTCTGCTTTTCTGCGCGGTCCGTGTTACTCATCTTTTTTTAGATATTGTGTTGTCCTATTATGTGCCCTACACGTTCTGAGTTCCGTGTTGTGATGTCCATTACGATTTCCGCATAAATACGATGTTTTTTGTCTTATTTACGTTATTTGTGTTCCTTTGTGTACTGTTGTGTTTTTGTTTTGTTTTTCTATGTTGCCAGTTTGTCTGGATTGTCCGTTTTTGATTGCACTTTCATATTCTCTAACGTTTATTTTATTGCCCCAATACATGCATCTATACTTTGTATTGTCTATGAGGAATTCAACATTGAGAAGTATCTTCTCAGTGACGTTTTTATTTTTAATAAATGCTTACATTTGTAGCACTATTGTCTGTTTTGATGAAAAAGGAAATCCCTCCATGTAATATTTCCTTAATGAATATGTCTTACGGCACTTTCACACTTAACATTACAGACAATACAGAGCGACATATCAACATCATTTAACTACTTACAATGCTATATTTAGTCCTCAATTATTTGACCTTATAGTCTAAAGGGAATAATAAAGTCATTCATCTAATTGGTATTTTTGCTTTATCGCAACTAGCTTGATTAAATAGAAGCCTAGTGTTTTCGTTACAATTGATGTTAAATATATCTACATAGGTATACATGTTTTGTATATATTCTTAGCATCAAATACGAATTATATAGTCTTTGGTTTGGCTTGAACTGGGACCAGAACCATAATCTTCATCACCTGATGCACCCACGTTAATCAGTACATCACCATGGCAGTATAAAGAAGCATAGCAGAAAATATCAGAAAAGCAAAATTATTTTATAGTATTTTTTTTGTGGTGTCCGTGTTACTTACCTTTTTTGTTGTTGCTCATCGTTAATTGTGTGTATCCAATGCTGCCTGTGTATCTGGGTTTTCCATTCCTGTTTGTGTTCATATTGGTTATGATTTCTTAATAATCTGTTTTCTGTTTTGTCTATTTCTATAGTTCTATGTATTCATATCTTCATTTCAAATTGTCTAGTACAGAATACCTTTATCTTTAAGTACTAATGGTCCCATTTTTTACATGGTTTATGACCACTTGACATGTTCGGTGTGTTTGGTTTCTATAACTATGGTGTTTAATGCCACTTTTAACAATATTTCAGTTATATCATAGAAGTCAGTTTTATTGGTGGAGGAAAACCGGAGAAAACAACCAAACTGTGGCAAGTCATTGACAAACCTTATCAGCTAATATTGTATCGAGCACACCTCGTCATGAACAAGATTCAAACTCACAACTTTGGTGGTGATAGGACAGGTTATCCATGTTCGTTGGAATTTCTATATTCGAACCTTGAGATTTTGTATGCATTTTATATTTGTCAATTGTTCACAGGCATTATGGCCATTATGTATTTCTTTCTTGAGAACACCTAGTAGCTATTAAAAGGGAAATTTTGAGCAGGGAATAAATCAGTAAGAAAGGATATAGATATAAATGAACATGTGAAAATATCGAACATTACACTTCGACACAAATTAAAACAAAAATGGGGCCCAGGTGGCTCAATGAGTTAGGTCGTTTGATCTAACAGCTCATACAAGCGTATCACCAATACGGCGTGGGCTCGCGCCCAGCTTTGTAAGTTATAAAGTTTACCAGTTGCTTGCCCAGGGTCGATGGTTCTCTCCGGGTACTCCGGCTTCCTCCACCACTAAAACTGGTCCTCGTGATATAGCTGAAATACTGCTGAAAGTGGCGTTAAAACACAAAAAATCTAATAAAAAATCAAATCAAAACAAAAATGTTGTACTGTAATGACCCTATGGTGATTTTTATTGTATATATATATATATTATCAAACTGGGTTAAACATTGCTTAGATGTTTTGCAAGAGTAATGGTCACAAACTTTACAGTAGTTCGTCTTAATGAGGTATGTGATGTTATGTCATTGTCATATTTCTAAAAGGAAACTGTGTTTACAATAACTTCGTACAATTCAAATGTTCCTCGGTGACTGACTTCTTATTCATTATAGTTAAACTACAGGTCACGTGAGAATTGTGAATGAATTCGCTTCTCTCAGTTCTAAGTATATAGTACCTGAAGATTATACGAGCACCAATCAATAGAAAAAAGTTCAGTATGAAATAAGAGGAATCAGAGAATATCATAATACAGAACAGAAAGTACAAAAAGGAACAGTGTTTTTATAAAGAGTCCAGAAATAGAACAGAAATCATAAGTTCCATTTTTAGAGAGGCAATTATCCCCCACCACAACGACAAATCTTATCCTGGATTACTTGCCCCTCCATTTCTTTACAAATTAATCAATATATGAGTGACCATTACTCAATTGTGTTATTTGGTTAAATACATTATTAGTATTTGCATTGTTTGTAATTTGAAGATTTGTCTACTGTTGGATTTTACTTGTATTGGTGATTTATTCCATAACATATATAAAATGAATAAATAAAATAGTCTAACCCAGAATTGACTTTGTTTTGTTGGTCCAATTGTTTAAAGAGGATCATTGGGAAATACATGTCCTAGGTTTTCCATATTGTTGGAGGAGTTACAGTGAATGACTTTTTCGAGCATCAATGTGCCACCTTTCTGCAGATTAAGTAAGCTTACCGTTGTGAAGTAGGGAGGGGATTTCTACAGTTCAACATTTCACAATACAAAGAAACATTTATCTGCCATCTTATATGATAAAACAAGAGATTTAGTTAGGAATGCTTATTTTGAAAGCCTATTAAAATATTGATGAGCTTGTTCCTATTTCACCTGGTTGACTTCAAACTTTTATTTTTGCAAAATACATATTAATGGGAAAAACCACTGTCGTGACAGGTCCAAAAATTAATTCTAAAGTTTGTAGAAACAGAGTCGACATCTACTATATATAATGGAACAAAACAGTTATGATGTCATCTTAAACATTCAATAAAAAGTGTAAAATGTTTTTGATGTATGAAACATTCGTGTTTTAATGGGTATTTGAGGAGGCAACATTTTATATTAAATTTGAAATGTGAATAGAATGAATGGCATTACAATTGGGATGTGACAAAATAAATACATTTGGATATTAAATGTCCATAAAAATTATCGTTCCAATAATCTATGATAATTACATAGAAGATGAAATTAGCTATATATCTGTCTAAAAATTTAATAGTAATATACTTGCATTGTTAAATCACCACTGCTGGAGGACTATTAGTCCCCGGTGATATCATCCACCCAGTAATCAGTGTTTCGCCACCGACATGGTTTATTAGATTTGTTTGTCTGAATTTTCCAGTTCCTACGCAATGCATTTATTATTAAAACTAAGGTGACCTAACCTGCCCCTCCATGTTTAGGCCCTTCGGATTTTTAAATTATTTGGATTTTTCAGTTTTTTTATTTGACAGTACATGGTTATTCCATAAGCACGTCGTGTTAACTAAATAAAATATCTGCTATTTCATTAAACGTTTTACAAAATATTATATGAAAGTAGAAGGTCCCCATGTCATGTATGCTGATCTGTGTAGATATTGAACAATTATTTATTATTAGTTCCATGTTGTGTTGTCCTTTACGATTTCCGCATACGAACGATGTTCGGTTCCTCTTTACCTCCAGTTGTTTGTTAGAGAGCTCATGTCTTATTTACGTTATTTGTGTTTGTTCACGTATAGTGGTGTCCAACACATATTGCGTTGTTTATGTTTTTTTTCGTCTTGTGACCCTATGTTGCCAATACATTTTTTTTTTGTAACTCTGGATTGTCCATTTTTGATTGTCCCTTCGGTATTCACTAACTTCTATATTTTTATCTTGTAAGCGAATATCTGTTAATTAGAAATAACTTGCGCAAGTACAAACCACAGGCACTCTAGTATTAGACTATTCTCTCATGATATTGGTTTTGTTTGTTTGTTTGTATGATTTATTTGTTATTTCGACATAACTATTTATTGTAAATGTGTTTGTACTAATAATATTTATTTGTATTGAATTTGCCTTAGACTATATGAAAATATCTTATTAGGTATTGATATACAAGTGTCATTTTTAATAACCATTCTTAAGATGCATGATGTATTAGACCGATTTAATAGCTTCACCTGTAACATTGGATTAAGTGTCCAATTTAGAATATAGGGGCACATTAACATGATAGAGTAACAAGCAAAACATAAACAAACAAACAAACAAACCCTTACCTTGGTATAATACATGTATATGCCGTCTATTTCATTTATATTTAGGACTAGAACAAGTTCAGTAATATATAAAGACTATATAGAAATGAGGGAAGGAATATATCAACAGGTCAACGACGTTTGACTGACACTGAACAAGTATGGAGAGTTGAGTAGGGACGACAACTTAAGTCTTTTGTAGTGGTTACAACGTACATACTCTTTTATCGAAACCTAGTGGTACCCACATATACCTGTCTTAACTTATTTATATTTAATATGTATGAATATAGTTTAAATACACCCTTCTACAACAATATGTAATATTGCAAGAAAAGTTTGAAGAGACCAAAGGGGTAATCAGAATTCGTATATCGAAGAACAGACAACACAATGACCAAAAGAAAAAGTACAAAAGACAAACAAAGATCAACAAAACATACATATAAAACTAAAGATCGAGTAACACGAACCCCACTAAAACCGGGGATGAACTCATGTGCTCCGGACGGGTAAGCAGTTCCTGCTCCACTAGTGCCACCCGTCGTGTTAATCTAGTTACAAATCCGGTGATAAGTCACGAACGAGGAAAGAACCGGGAAGTGTTTACGACAACTGGAACATATCCATTGTCATTTGTGACACAGATATTCCATAACGGTCAACCAAGTGGTGGTGGCGACCGTAAAACTGTCTTATTACCATTACTGTGGTATGGTTAGAACTCCAGTAGACGTAAATCCATATACATTGTTTTCAGTATCTCAAGCAAATGTTTAGTTTTATTTTGTTTCCGGGTTAAGACCATAATGATTCATATAAAGTTTTGACAGTAGATTGACAGATATACTGTCAATATTCTCAATTTACATGTATAATCGTGGATGGGCTTGTACCTCATTTACAAAATCACGATACGTTCTTCATCAAACGTTTTTTTAACAAAGGTTACTGGTATTTAACTTGTTCAACAAACAACTGAATAAATTTGTAGCATTATCTTACAACATGATACAAAATGCTTAATAAAATAACAACAATAAATGTCTCTAATATGTCATTTATGGCTCATCTAGAAGGTAATGAGGATTTTTTATTTCAATCAAATTCATGTATGTATTTGTAAAAAACAAACTAATGATATCTAGATATATAAACTACATATATTATCAAATGTGCCGATATAACAAAAACGACATTTTTGTTATGTTTCAAATGCGTGACTTTATTTAAAAGAAATTACTCGTATTTAAACATATAAAATCTAATACTTTAGATGAACATTGAGTTATATGTCATGTATAAAAATGGATCTTAAGGAATTTGTATAGTGTTATGCTTATTCGTGGTCTTTTAGAAAACATTTTACCAGTTCAGTCTGTATAGCACGTACTTAAATTGTATAGCGTGTTTGATTGAGAATAGATCATTGACACGTCATTTCCAACTTTGATCCTAAGATAATAGGTATTTCATGAGATATAAAACTTTAAGACCAACTATGGGGTCCCTTTTCGTGCAAAGTTCAATCAAAATAATAATTTGTTTGCCATAACCGGCTAAAAATTTTTATTTTGTAACAACTTGTGAATTTTCGATTTACTATAAAGATATCCTGTGATTTTGATAAAGTTCAAATAACTATAAATTATGAATTATGAGAAAATCAAATTCAAATTCGTTGTCCTTTCCATTATTCTTGCTAGACCGCATACAATTTTGAGCGTCGCAAGGGGAATAACTCGTATGAAAAATGCATTTAGACGTATAATGTTAGAATCAACTCGGGAAATGTGTAAAATGTCTATTGATTTTGATATTTCGTATGGTGCATTATCTGTTAAAAACAATATTCAAGACTTCATCATTTCTATTCTAATTTCGAATTGAAAATCCTCGCCATGATATAGCTGAAAAATTGCTGAATTGACGTTAAACAACAATCACTTACTCACTCTCGAATTGAAATGCTCCATTTTATCATTTTCCAATATTCATATAACTTGGCCTTTGGATACATAGTGACTCAGACATTTCTTACATTTTTATGAGCAATTCACATTTTGCGAGCTATTTATAAACGGTTTGAAATGTAATGTAACAAGGTTTGAAAAGGCTCTTTAGAGCTTATGTTGTACTGTTTTATTATGTGCCGAATCAAAATAAAGTTTTCTTATAAAAAGCCAGTATCTAAAAATAGCAGCTCTTTATACACTCCTACATAAACATCGAAAGTTTATCGCATAATTTTCTGGAACTTTCTTGTTCTTCATCATCATTTTTTTTAAATAATGTGAGTGTTAGAATAAAACTAATGGAGACATGGTATCATTTGTGTCTCTTACTCGTGTTAATGTAGATATTTCATTTCCGCATTCCGGAGTTCACCCTCGCCTTTTCCGTGGAATCTTACATAGATATAGGTAAATATATCGTTCAATGCCCTACTTCAGTTTGATCGGTCAGCCGTTTGATCATAACATTTTACAATCAAACCTGTATTAAGAGGTCACATTTGGGACAAAGAAAAAGTGGTCTTCTAAGACATGTAACTTCTTAATAGAGGACCAATCTATGAGAGGACAAGAAAAGGGTGACCTTTTAATACAGGTGTCTGCTCAATAGAGGTGACATAATCGATAGGCTTGACTGTATTACAGTAATGATGATACTAATATCCTCTTAAAACATAATCACCTCGGACGTTATATTGTGGAACAATTATTATATCGAATCTGACAATTAAGGTTTCGTAATATATAACTTCAAACCCTTAAATCAAACAAATGAATTAACATTTAAATAAGATATGTCTAAGTTATGTATGTTCTCATAAAAATAAATTCATTCGTGAATAAATAGAGTTTGAGTTTATGATGTTGAACGCCATTTTCAACAGTATTTCAGTTATATCGTGGCGGTCAATTTTATTGGTGGAGGAAACCAGAGAACCCGGAGAAAACAACAGACCTGTCGTAAGTCACTGACAAACTGTATAGCATAATGTTGGTAAGTACATCTCGCCATTGAGATAGGCACTGATTGCAGAGGTAGTTGTAAATCCAACGATCATACGACCACGACGGCCTCCGTGAATGAATAAAAGTTAAAACTGGTATAATAACCAAAAAAATGCAATATATTTGATTTTAGAATAACTAGAACAAATATGAATATTGAATATTCTGAGCAACCCGTCCTTCGGATGAGACGTAAATAAAACCGAGGTCCCGTGTTGAGAGATTGCCACCCTCGTCGCACGTTAAAGAACCCAGTGTAACAGCTCACTATGAGCATTATGCTCATGATGAGTGGTCCATAAGAGACCTGTTGCACTGGCTAAATTATCCGTCCCTACCCATCACATTTCCTTGGTTCGAGTCTCGTGGCGTTTAAATTATTCTCGTCCTGAATATAGCTGAAAAATTGCTCGCTGGACGTTAAACACCAATCAATCAATCAATCAATCAATGAATATTCTATGCAATTTAATATATTCATATAACATAAAATTATGATAATAACACAGTTCTAAATGTATGTTTCAATGTTATATCAACAAAACAAATGAAAATGGCACATTAAATTATAATCGTTGTTTACGAAAGGACGGACATGGCAGAGCAGACGACACACTTATAATTCCTTTTAGATGAAATAAATATCAGAATTTAGTGTAAGATATATCAGAGATATATAATTACATAAGTACATCCTTATTCGAAATTGCCATGACGAAATTCATAAGGACTAATAAGAGAGTTGCTATTCTCGAAAAATTCTGGTTTTATCGACATGCTATTTCAAGTTTTAAAGCTTGTATTACGTCAGTAGACATAATAGGATAAATTTTATGGACACGTTTAAATTTTTATTGTCAGTGATAATGGATACCATTAAAATACACATATTAACAATAATGCATATATAGATATTGGTGTTGTAATATATATACAGTATACGTACATTGTCGGAAATATATATAATTTATTTGCACGAGCTTTAGAAACAGGTAGAAAAGCGAGCCTTTGTCGAGTGCAAATTGATTTTATATTTAATGACAATGTACCAATATCATGTTATCCTGCAATATCAAAAAGTCCAAAACAACTGCCAAATTATCTGAAAATAACTGAAACAAGCGTCGTTCTAATCGTTTTCAATTGTGTCAGCTATGACGTCAGCACTTATACTGTTACCGTTTCTTTCTGTCGCTCTACATGAATCAGGTACCAGAAATGCTTTATTAAGTCCTTTAAATTTATATTAGTAGTACTCAAAATCAGACAATTGCAGGATAAATGTACCAATGTTCTTTGTGATATTAAATTTAGCAATAAGCTGAACAGGGACTTTTTAAATGAGATGATGATAACAAACCATAAAAATAATGTTGATCACAGCTTTTTACCTACAGAAGCAACGATCTCGAAACTCGGAATCATTGGTTTTCATTCAAATACGATGATTTCTTTAAATGCATATATAATTCTACAACTGAAATCCTTACTAATAACACATCCATCCAAACTTATAAATAACTACAATAGAGAAGAACAGGACTTCCACATCTTTCCTCAGTTTGTTTTACATTCTCTGAATTTTCCGAATGGTTTTCCGAATGCACAGAACTGAACGACTGATGCATATCAATCGGTGATTGTGTATTTGTCTCTGTAGATTGTCTCCCTTCCAAATTGGAAATCGGATCTGTAGATTGTCTCCTTTCCAAATGTGAAATCGTATCTGTAGATTGTCTCCTTTCCAAATGGGATATCGACGTGGAGGGTTGTCTCCCTTGAAAAGGGTTAGTCGTCTTTTCTGAATCAACACTATTACGTATTTCAAAAGAATTTTCTGTTCGTGGTGATGAATTTAATGAATGATGAAAGTTTTATAAATCCTCTATTATGTCATCTAAATCATGTGAATCATCAATGTGCGGAATATAACCATTTTCAGTAAAAGTATTTGGTCGAGGATCTCTACGATAACTTCCACTGCCAGAAAAAGGACTGCCTCTTACTGGTGCAGACATGCGCTTTAAGGATTTATGTACACTGGATATCCACAGACGTCCACTTGACTTTGATATTCGACTTTTTCCAACTAAAACGTCATTTTTATGTTCGATACCGATAATATTGTTGTTTTCCGTTATGTCTGATGTGGACTTTGACTTCCGGTCAAGAGGAACATTTCCATTTTGAGCTGTGATTTTTGTAGTAAACAATTTGACAGTTCGTGCACTTAGAGGCGCCTGAACAAAATAAACAAATATGTATCTATTAAGGAAATTTTATTCGTTTTCAATATATAAAGTTGAAACACAAAAATAAGTTATTACTAATAACAGTGAATCCAAAAAATAAAACAATACACATAAATTGAAATCCATGTCTTGATTTCGAAAAAAAACAGCATTTGCGTTATCGTAAAACATAATTGACAAGGTTGTCCTATTACGGTCTGTACGTTCTGAGTTCCGTGTTGTGATGTCCGATACGATTTCCGCATAGAAACGATGTTCGGTTCTTCTTTACCTCCAGATGTTTGTAGGAGGGCTTATGTCTTATTTACGTTATTTGTGTTTGTTTGCGCAAAGCGATGACCTACACATAGTGTGTTGTGCTTTTGTTTTATTTTCTTCATCGTGTGTACCCTATTGTCCAGTTTATCTGGATTGTCCATTTTTGTTATTGCCCCTTCTGTATTCTTCAACATTTATTGTGATAAAGCATGGCACAGTGTGTTTACCAGTACACCCTTTTTCCTTTTATTTTCTACTAGTGCAGTGTCGTCAGTCATTCAACTAAGACACTATATAAATAGGCTAGTTACAAAGCAAAATTATGCAAATGCTTAATATTTACATGCGAATATTGTTTTTTTTTTTTTATTAATTTGATCCGTGTTACCGATGGTACATTTTCATAAATCTTTCGTCTCGTTTCTATAAACAGACTTTGTATATTATTACGTCACGGATGTGGTCATTCCTGTGGGAGTTCTTGTTATCCTATCTTTTATTATTTAATTTCGGTTTTATTTATATTTGATTGATGTTGTTATGGCTATCAAGATATGTTTTTTTTCGGTACTTTTGCCTATAATATGCATTTGACCATGATCTTTTAAAAGGTTCAAACATACAAGAAGATGGCTCACAGAGATCGCCCACATACAGCTAACATAAACGCGTTGGCTGGTAATAAAGTGAAAAACAAAAAATACCACACTGTAGAAAGGAATACATGACCGCTCACTTTACTGTCTTGGAACAGACAATTCAATAAAAAAAAGTGGCGGGTTAAACGCGTCATTGGTTTGTGTACCTGTTTTTATGTGTTCGAGTATGAATACCATTGATACATAAATTTTAAGACAATGCACTATAAATAGCTGTCGTACTGTGCCTGATTTTTCAGTCTATAAATAGCTGTTGTACCGTACCTGATGTTTCAGTCTATAAATAGCTGTTGTACCGTACCTGATGTTTCAGTCTATAAATAGCTGTTGTACTGTACCTGATGTTTCAGTCTATTACTAACTTGTAATGTACCTGATGTTTCAGTCTATAAATAGCTGTTGCAACGTACTTGATGTTTCAGCCTGGTGCCATTCAGTTTGTGTCTTTGGTGATATCTAATTATGGAATCTATGTATGGGTAGGGCTGACTATCCATAAAATACAAATTATCCTCAAAATTGATCCTGTGGTGTTCCACATAGCTCTGAGACCTGGAAACAGAGTAAAAGAAAAAGATTAGATAAGTATTATTAACAATTCAGTATAATGTTGGTCATGTGGTGTTCCACAAAGTTCTGAGACCTGCAAACACAGTAAAGAAAAAAAGCTTTCATCAGCATTATTTGCAATTCAGTATAATGTTGGTCATGTGGTGTTCCGCATAGGCATGAGGCCTGTAAACAGAGCAATGTAAAACAGGTTAAACAAGTAACATTAACAATTCAGAATAGTATGCTATGTTTGCCGTTAAACACCAATAAATCAATCTATGATTTTCGCGTAAAGTAAACGATGCTCGGTTCGTCTTTGCCTCTAGTTTTTTTCGCAGGAGGGCTCATGACTTGTTATTGTTTTGTTGTTGTTTGTTTGCATGTAGTAGTGTCCGGCACGACTTGGTCTATATGAGTAACATGGCGGGCGTCTGATAAGAGGCAAAAACTGCTTTCCCTTCGCGAGCACCTCCTGTATTTTTATGGGGTTGGTGATGTTCGTTTTTTTTCATTATTCTGTGTTGTGTTCTTTGCGTGTTTGTTTTCTTATTTTCCTTTTTTTGTTTTTGTCCTGTGTCATGTGTGCAAATTGTTGTCAGTGTCTCTGGATTGTCTATTCTTGATTGCCACTTACGTTTATTTATGTACCTTAATTTCGTGTCGTAACATCTATATGAATGTGATCGTTATCATTGCATAATAACCAATCATACACAGCCAAACGTCACGTGTCTTTCATTTCATTGACGAAAACTTATTTTAACATTATTGACTTATTTGACCTTTTCCCTTATTTCATATTTGGAGCAGATATTACCAGTTTATTGTAAATGTGATATCCTTTCAAGTATATTAACATTTTATATATGCTATAAAACTTTAAACGAATGTTTTTTATTATTATTTTGTAATAGTGAACATGATATGTTGTGATTCATATATCAAATTCAGAACAGATAATAGAAAAAAGAGAACAAATTGATACGTTGCATGATCAATATAGTACATGAGCTAATTCTTCCTGAATAGCAATATATACAACTGTATTGTTTTGTACCTCACTGATACACATCGAGGAATACCCTAAGATGTGTATAACATTATATGGTTTTCACATGACAAACTATGTATAATACATAAGTAAGATAAAGTCTCTTTAATAATTTTTACTATTCTCCTCTCACAGGTATAGGTAACCTTATGTTACCTATCCTGTTTAAGCACTTCCGTTTTCTTGCTCACAGAAACTTTTAAATTATTTCATTTTTCCAATCTTTTGGATTTGTGTGTACCTGATAAGGATTACCCCAGGAAAACGTCTTTGAGCGTACCTGATAAGGATTACACCAGGAACACGTCGTTGAGTGTATCTGATAATGATTACCCCAGGAACACGTCGTTGAGTGTACCTGATAAGGATTACCCCAGGAACACGTCTTTGAGTGTACCTGATAAGGATTATCCCAGGAACACGTCTTTGAGTGTACCTGATAAGGATTATCCCAGGAACACGTCTTTGAGTGTACATGATAAGGATTACCCCAGGAACACGTCTTTGAGTGTACCTGATAAGGATTACCCCAGGAACACGTCTTTGAGTGTACCTGATAAGGATAACCCCAGGAACACGTCTTTGAGTGTACCTGATAAGGATTACCCCAGGAACACGTCTTGCGAACTAAATTAGATATCTACGTTGTTATTATTATAAGTTGGTCGAAGATTGTGCTTAAAGTTGAGAGTTCCACTGATCTCACTGGTTAGACAATATATAACACGAATGAATTGCATCCAACTTCATTACTTTGTTATATATCAACCATTCAATCGCAGAGTTGGTTTTATGGTTTATGGTTTATGGTGTTTAGCGCCACTTTCAACAATTTTCAGTTTTATCGTGGCGGTCAGCTTTATTGGTGGAGGAAAGCGGAGTACCCGGAGAAAACCACCGACCTGTCGCAAGTCACTGGCAAACTTTATCACATAATATTGTATCTCGCCATTGATATACATGCACCATTATGTGTTCAACTTTGGCTGATTTTGGGACCAAGTGTAAGCCTTTTGGTTAAATCTACAGTCAATTCTCCTCAAGTATAGACAACTTTGGCTGATTTTGACCATCAAGTGTAAGCCTTTTGGCTAAATCTACGCTCAATTCCCCCCAATTATAGGCAACGTTGGCTGATTTTGGCCATCAAGTGTAAGCCTTTTGGTTAAATCTACGGTCAATTCACCTCAAGTATAGACAACTTTGGCTGACTTTGGCCATCAAGTGTAAGCCTTTTGGTTAAATCTACAGTCAATTTCCCTCAAGTATAGACAACATTGGCTGATTTTGGCCATCAGGTGTAAGCCTTTTGGTTAAATCTACAGTCAATTTCCCTCAAGTATAGACAACTTTGGCTGATTTTGGCCATCAAGTGTAAGCTTTTTGGTTAAATCTACGGTCAATTTCCCTCAAGTATAGGCAACTTTGGCTGATTTTGGCCATCAAGTGTAAGCCTTTTAGTTAAATCTACGCTCAATTTCCCTCAAGTATAGACAACGTTGTCTGATTTTGGCCATCAAGTGTAAGCCTTTTGGTTAAATCTACAGTCAATTACCCTCAAGTATAGACAACTTTGGCTGATTTTGGCCATCAAGTGTAAGCCTT
>MJUT01032945.1:0-10450 GCA_002080005.1 Gigantidas platifrons
AAGCAATTTGCAATTTTTTTTATGCACATTTTCAAAAGAAAACTATTAAAGTTTCCCTTCAATATGTTTACAATGGGATGTCACGCTGCGATCACAAGTGATTGAAACTGCAAGTTATGTCCCGTAAATTACCGTATTTTGTCCTGTATATTACAAAATATAATTAAATGAATAAAATGTTATACAGATAAAAAAGACTACACTATTGATTCCATCAGAGCACAATGAGCATGTACAGTCGACTCTCGTTATCTCGAATTCGATGGGACCATGGAAAAAATTTGAGTCAACCGTAGTTCGACTCAAGAGGAGCTATGGGAAATACCGGAAGTGTAGTTTTTTTTAACGACGAAAGGGAGACAACTCGAGCGAAATTTTCACCAGACACACGTGCAACAGTATTATCAGAAGACATTCTGAAAGACATGTTGGAAGTGAAAAAAATTTCCCCTTTTATTACAACTGTTACTTAAGAGTAAAATTTTCTCAAAATTGAGAAATTATACATCTCCTTTAATGTAAATTAATTTCCGACAAGTAATTCAATAGATAAAACGCTTCCGTTCGACCGTTGTGTTTTTTTAATAATCATTGATGTATGCCGACCCAAGCGCACTTATTATAAATCGATAATTTTTGATTGTACACTTTTAACATGTGTCATAATACCAAGCCAATTCAAATATTATCACTAATTAATTTGACAGATTATGAAATAAACATGTGAAATAGCCTAAGGTAAAAATGTCAAAGTCAATGATCGGATGTTTCACCTGTGATCCGATTTTAATCCCAAGCTAATACACATGTTTTGACAGGTAAATTCGACTTAACAAATGTAAATAATATGGCTTTCTACATCTCGGGACCAAAACTTTTATTCGACACAACCGAAATTTCGACTCATCCGAATTCGACTCAACAGGAGTCAGATTATATATATTTATACATAACGAAGTTCGGGACTTCGATAAAAATTCGACTCAACCGGAAATTCGACTCAACCGTGTTCGAGATAACGAGAGTCGACTGTATATACATTGTAACTTATTGTCCAGAAACAAATTGAAATCATCATTTACAAATAAAGACTTGTGCACATGTGGAAGAAGACGAAAATGGCATGTTTTTTGTATTACCGTTTGAGATATTTGTTATATATTTCCTGTTCAGTTATATTGCATATGATTTTAAATATCAAATTTTCACGGAACACGTTTAAGTAGTGATGCAAATAGTGCAATGAATATGAACAATAAGCAAAGACTGGCATTTCAGTTTGTTGTCCCGTAAATTACGTTCGTCCGGTAAATTACATTACTCTTTTTCAAAACCTGCATCTCACCACTCATACTTTGTCTGTTTTAACCAGTGAAATTGATAAAGAATTTTTAATTAATGAATTTAAAAAGATTTTAAAGTTATATCAGGCATTTACTGTATTTTTTTTCGGCTCAGTAATTTTTAAGTCAAAAATATGTAATTTACGAGACATAGATTTTAAAATGTGCCAAGAAGTGTCATTTATTCCCAATGAAATTAACTTTCATAGTATCAAATCATTAGCCATAGTACATGTATATAATGGTGAAGAATTTTACAGATAATCACAACTAAATTTTAAAATGATTTTGGAAGAAAACATTTGCTCAAAGAAAACTTTAGCAAAATTGTTTCACGTTCCAATTGTTTATTATATTTTGTTTCTGTAACCAAAATTGTTCAATGAATGAATTTTAGTTGTTGTATTTGAGATTGTTATGTTTATTAAATTGTCTACTGATGCCACACAAGGTGTTTTACTTCATAAATATATGCAAACAGGACAGGCCACCCTAGCCTCGTAGATTACACTTGAATTTTCAAACATGTTTTGGTTGGAACCTAAAAATTGTTATTTCTAACTTGATGCTGCAGAAAATTTGGGGAAATGTTCCCCTGATATATATTTTTCCAATGGAAGATAAACCATATTAAAAATCTTTCAAAAGATTTTGCTCAATTTTATCTGTGAAATATCACGCTTATAAGAAAATGAGTGTTATATCAAATGACATCCTGTGTGGGGTCATGACCTCAGGGTTCATATTGTCAACCAACCATTCAGCGATAAGCCTTTGAAATCTTTAGGCATCAAAACTTAGTACACACCTAGAGCTGCTGTATGATTGGTCAATATATTCAAATGTCTCTTGCATATGATTGGACGGTCAAAGATGAATGAAAGGTCACATGACATGACCCTAAACAGGATGTTGTTATATATAAGAGATGTTAGTGTGTCATCAAAGAAAAAAAATACAACAAACATCTAATTATAATTAGAATGCTATAAAAAAAGATCTTTCAAGTCAATGTATAATACATCAGAGGTAGAGAAAAAATAACCTCATTTATGGACGGTTTAATATTAGGAATAAATTTAATGTTTTGTGGGTGAAAATTTATACTTTAGTCTAAAAAAGTTCATCTAAAATAAATTTGCATAAAAGTGTCAGTATATAATATCGGTGGAATGTTTCAAGTTAAATCAGAAGCAACGTGCTTTTAAAATAAATTTGAATTAAAATTAATCTTTGATGAAAAACATATGCCCACCGCCCACCCATACTGAAAAAATGGCAATAATTCCTTGGTGTGCTGTAACGATATGTGATTTTCCATATGATATTAACAAAGGTATCAGCAGTAAGAGTTGTGCATACAAACTTTTGTGACAGGCAGACGAACAGACTTTTGTGAAAGGCAGACGAACAGACTTTTGTGACAGGCAGATGAACAGACTTTTTGTATATGTTTTCATTGGTTGTATATGGCTACACATTGAGGATGTACAATATGCAATGTCTTCCCATTTATTGAAATTATAGTCCTTTCCAGAACTAATTGCATTTGTATAACACCGGTACTCATTCTGAGGTTTGTCAAAAAATATAATAAAACAGATGAGTCATATGTGCACGATACACATGTAAAAAGTCTGGTCTCTATTGAAGAACAAAAGTCAAAGACGTCAAAATGTACATAGAACCTCAAACCACCATTCCCAAATAATCTGGTCTGGTTTGAAGAAAATCAGTTGCGGCAAACTTAAGTAAGCACGCAGAAGGTTTTAAAAAGACTATTTTTCATCAACTCTGGAATTCCACAAATGGTATTCAGATCATCATTCAAAATACTCTAGTGAAATTTGAACAAATTTTATCAAGGAAACCTAAAGGGTAGTGTGTGAGCTATTTATAACAGAATAATCTTATGCTATAAAGCCCCATAAGAAGAGTTTGAAGATATTTATACTGGACGGAACAACACCATTATATGTCCTGTCTAAAGGCAAGGGTTTAAATAAAAGGCAAATACAATCTGTATTACATGTATGTAAACCTGTTTACAAGTAAACTTTAAACCTAATATAGCCAGAATATCAGTCGGGTAAAAGTTGAGTTAGTGCACAATATATTTACACTGGACTTGGAANTTTTTTCAGGAAATAAAGTCCCATAACTGTCAAACGAAAAAGTGAAAAATGTAAAAAAAAGTATACAGACCATCAGACCACCATCCATAATAATCTCAAAAAATGTACAGAATATCGGTCAGGTAAAAATCGAGTTAGCGCACAACATATTTATACTGGACGGAACGACACCATTATATGTCCTGTCTAAAGGCAAGGGTTTAAATAAAAGGCAAATACAATCTGTATTACATGTATGTAAACCTGTTTACAAGTAAACTTTAAACCTAATATAGCCAGAATATCAGTTGGGTAAAAGTTGAGTTAGTGCACAATATATTTACACTGGACGGAATGATACCATTATATGTACCCTTCTTGGCTTCTAAAGAAGCTTAAAAAGCAAGAGTTACATACATACAAAATTGTTTACAGTTACCATTCAAACTAATACATTTATCCTCCTCTTATGAGGTCTNTCCCATCAAAAGGTCACCCCTCTTATCAGGCCAGAGTTCATATGCACCAAGACAATGATATACTACTACATTGTCCCCCTGAAGTGAGGCCACTCTCTGATCAGGTCAGAGTTCATATACACCAAGACAATGATATACTACTACATTGTCCCCTTGAAGTGAGGCCACTCTCTGATCAGGTCAGAGTTCATATACACCAAGACAATGATATACTACTACATTGTCCCCCTGAAGTGAGGCCACTCTCTGGCAATAAAAAGTGGCCTTAAAAGAGGGATGGCCTCTCTTGAAGGGGACAAATTGTAGTATATTAGTATCTTGATACATCTGCACTCTGGCCTTATAAGAGGGGTGGTCGGTGGTGGGAGTGGCCTTATTAGAGGGGTGGCCTTTGGTGGGAGTGGCCTGATAAGAGAGGGACTACTGCATACCCTCTTAATATATACCCATTAAATAAATAAATAAATTAATAAATACATCAAATATAATTTTAAATAAACCTGACATTTTTTTTTGTATCACAGTTGTCTTATCAAATATAAATACAATCTTAAGTACAAATAATTAACTCAATACATTGTATATACTTACATATATATAAAAAAAAATGTGTCTAAAGCAAGTGAAAACCATACAATGTATCTACCCCACTAGATCCCAACAGGATAACAGGCTATATATATATTAATTATTTTTTTATATAAAAGTCTAAACATTCAACACAACAGAGTCTGACTTCGATTTTTAGTTAACAATGTTTTCATTCTTCCCTTGGTAAGATTTAAACCCACAACGTTAGTACAATACTGCACCGTTTCATTTTACATAATAGAATTTAAGGTAAATGTAATTTAAATTCGGTTATCGTACGGATCGATCTAATCTTTCTTTTATTCATACTCTTTGTTACGTAATCACGTGACTTGAATTATGTACTTCCTTTTTCAAAGAATTGTCAGCGGCAAGGTACACACAAATTTTCTCTCAAAACCCAATCAGAATCTGTAAATCAAAGAACAGACAACACNATGACCAATATAAAAGTCTAAACATTCAACACAACAGAGTCTGACTTTGATTTTTAGTTAACAATGTTTTCATTCTTCCCTTGGTAAGATTTAAACCCACAACGTTAGTACAATACTGCACTGTTTCATTTTACATAATAGAATTTAAGGTAAATGTAATTTAAATTCGGTTATCGTACGGATCGATTTAATCTCTTTTATTCATACTCTTTGTTACATAATCACGTGACTTGAATTATGTACTTCCTTTTTTAAAGAATTGTCAGCGGCAAGGTAAACACAAATTTTCTCTCAAAACCCTCCCTTTAAAAAACATAAATGTTTAGGATTATACACTCCTAGAATAGATACTGCTGGTTTTGTTATGTATAATTTCAGATTAATTCTGCCTGCCAGATTATGTAATTATCTGTTTGAAAAGAGTTCCAGATGGCGTCATAAAGGTTTGGAATGGACCTCCAGATTGTAGCTATTTGACTGAACTATACATATGGAATTGTTGCATTGGAACTTGGACTTTTCTAATCAGGATAGTGTTAAGACAGCAGGATGTGGTGTTAGATATGTGGCCATATTCGCTGAAATTTTACGTAGATGCAAACTATTCCGAATCATGAACTCTTAATAGGGAAATTTTCGAACTTGTTGTCTGTGTATCCCACGGCAACTTCAAAAATTATTTTCATAAAGAGCTGTATATCCCACGCTCATAGACATTTAACATTCATTTGTGGTTGCCATAATCTGCGGTAACCACCATCTTCATTTTCATTTGTTATTCATCTGCATTCATATTACAAAATATCTATATTATTAAAGGCTGTGGCCAAATACCGCCAATAATTGTTGTGTTTACTGAGACCCTATAAGATAATGACAAACCACATAGCCCCATCATCCAAACCCACGATATAAATACAGTGGAACTTGTGCAATCCAACACCTGAGTTTTCTGACATCTGACAAAAATTTATGGTCCCAAAGTATTTCTGTTAACTAAATAAAACCTGAGTATTCCTACATCCTGTACAATCCAACACTTTTCCCTTGTCCCTTAATGTGTCGGATTGGACCGATTCCACTGTATTTATACAATGTATTTACATAAAAAAAAAATTTTTTTGTATCACAGATGTAACATTAATTATAAACACAACTTTATAAAATTCTTGTCACGTCATGTACAGTAGTGTATAATGCTACCAATATCAATAGAAAACAGAATATGGATTAAAAAAAATAATAATAACAAAAATAGACAAAGATATCAAAATCACTGACATAGATTGTCCAAATCACAATTGTTATCACAATGAAAAAATATAAATGTGTCAGTGCTATTCACAAATCATCAAATTCATTATCATCTTTAATAAAAAAAAAAAAGTCAGGAAAAAATCCTTTTAAAATCAGAAATATAAAATTAAACTGTTTCTACATGCACATAAATTATGGTTCAACAATTAAAACAATTTCAAAACAAAATTGTATTAGAACATTGTGATATGATCTGTAAGACTACATTCCACAGTGTCTACAGGTCATTACAGTTCTGATACAGTCATTGTAACAATAGTCATAACTAACAGAGTTTTCCACACTACATCATGTACCATATATATCAGGGGTCCTATGGTACTGTGATAGTTAAATTAAAAATTTGGCGATGAAATCTTATTGAAATAGCACATGTATACACTGAACCATAGACCATGCGGTCAGGGCCGTCTTAACAGCATTATAGGCAATGCACTGAGGCCCCTACCTACACAACTACTCACAGGAATAAAAATGTAAATTGTCGATCAAATTAAACATATATTTATTGTATTGATACTTTCAACAAAATCAGAAAACATTAAAAAACATCCTGTACACAACATAGATTAGTATGGGGCTTCTATGCTCGTGGGGCCCCCAGGCAACTGCCCAGCTTGCCCATGCGTTAAGACAGCACTGCATGCGGTACCATAGGATTAAACTATTGCAAATTTATAATATAATTTCTTTTCTACAATGACAAATCTTGCTAGTAGAGACATCATTACATTACACTACATGCCTGACTACTTTAGACGTCATCACATTACAATACAGGCCTGATTACTTTAGACGTTATCACATTAGACTACAGGCCTGGCTACTTTGTCTTTTCATTGGTGATTTGCGTCTTGTTTTGAACACGTTCTTAGATGGATCTTGTGTCTTCTGACCGGACGAGGCTGCTACTCCTGACTGCTGCTGTTGTACTGGGACTGCTGGTGTTTTTGGGACTGGCACTAGTAAAAATAAACATATATGTACACGGTAACCTTGAAATTGATTGATTGATTGATTGATGTTTAATGCCAGCTTTAGCAGCAGCTATACCTTGAACTTGAACTTGAAATTTATCTTGTCAAGTCAAAAAATATTCATACTAGATTCTTCTTGTTCTATTACTAAAATGGATTAATTTAATAATACATTATGGGTAAATGATATTTCCGAAGTTGTTATGAGTACTTACGAGGACACTGATAATATTTGCTGTAATTTACAAGATATGCATTGAATTTCAAAATCTCTAACCACCTTACAATGTTAATTAATCAAATTTTTGACAAGCAGCTATTACTACGTGATATTATTTGATTGATTGATTGATTGTTGTTTAACATCAAGTGAGGAATATTTTCAGCCGCATTCATAACGGGAACAAATTTACAAACAATACATCAGGTCAGTGAGTGATTGTTGTTTAACGCCAAATGAACAATTTTTTCAGCCCTATCATGGCAAGAACAAAATATATCTGATGAAATGATGACGTTGTCTGCATTGTACTAGATCAACAGGCTTAGTTGGATCTTTATAGTGCTAGTTCACTGAAACAACAGTCCACGGATAGACATGTCACTCCATTCAGACACATTAACCTGTTTCCGTGCCAACCAGTCTTTGTTTTCACTGATTAACACTGTGTTAGAAGAGAAGCAGCAACATTGGTTTGACCAGACTGGAGCTCGAACTCACGATCAACCACACTCAAGACGAGCATGAAAACCAGTACACCATCGAATGCGATTGGTTGGAATGTGTGTCATGTGTGTTTTCCAGTACCCACTGTAACAATAAATAAAAAAAAAGAGCCAAAACGAAAACAGAAGAAATCGGTTGATATCATCAATAGTAGTACAATATCAGATGATTAATAATGTACGAATGGAAATATTTGCTTAATTTACGTTTCACTAAAATGCAAAAAACTAGCCCCTCACGAACAGCTTTCTATCTGTGTGTCCACCCGTCATGATGTCATGAATGAGGAAGGAAGGCAGGTGTTTTGATCGTAAGCCTTAACTGATGAAGATACACGTGACTATAATAATTTACCTTCACTAAGAGTTTTCTCCCCTTCAACCTGAGGATTTTCATCCTCTAGTTGTGTTGGCTGTAGTTGCATTTTATATCTCTGCTCTGTTATACTGCCAACTTTTTCTCTGTGTTTTTCACACAGCCAAAGTGTTTTACCATTCAGTAAACTAGTCCTGAAAAGAAAATTAAGATTTTTCTAGTTTTTATTCCAAAATGAAATATTTTCCCTCTCCAATAAAATATATATATGTGCCGAAAAAAATTACACTTAATAATAATAATAATATAATATGCCTGGTTGGTATTATGATGCCAGTATCAACAGGCGTAAATCTGGGCACATTGCATTTCAGAGGAATTCCAAAATTGTTGTTTTTTTAATTTGGGCGGAATTTTTTCTTTTTTAGATTTTAGATACAGCACAATCTCTAGTGAGCTTTTGACAGACAACGGTCAAGGCAGTAGATGGTCAGAGATTGACGATTCCATTGTCTAATTTTATGTCACATTAAGATTTCCTCCTTCGATATGGGTAGCAGTTCTGGCCCCGGTGCCACAAAACTTGAGATGAGAATATTCTCAAATAAGGAACTCAGCCAATCGAATTTGAGTATTTCCTTATTCCTGGCACTTAATTATAAGCAGATGAACAATGGCCCAGAATCCTTTCATTTCATGTTCTTAATGTGTTTTCACCTTTGTGTTTTAAATTTTGCTTAAATTGATGTAGGACCATACAGGTAAAGCTACCAAAATTCAACCTTTTGATATATTTTATTTCCGCCATAGGAATCTGCCAAAATGAAAAATGCTGGTAAATCACATATTTCAAACAGGTAAATAAAGTTGTTGAAAGTCACCATTAACTACAAATCAAATAAAAATTTATATAAAGAGCTACACAGAGTGCAGCATGATACAACTGCAGAGAAAGTTGATCAAGTGTATATTAAAATAAAGAGCTACACAGAGCACAGCATGATACAACTGCAGAGAAAGTTGATCAAGTGTATATTAAAATCAAGTGTATGGGACACAGTATTTTGCTTGACACAATAATGTGTTGGACACAGCATGTTTCTCATCCAGGCCTATTACACTTACTTTTTAAGTCCACCATATGTATGTTTTTCATCCAGGCCTGTTACACTTAATTTTTAAGTCCACCATATGTATGTTTTTCATCCAGGCCTCAGCCGCCTGTTACACTTACTTTTTAAGTCCACCTTATGTATGTTTTTCATCCAGGCCTGTTACACTTACTTCTTAAGTCCACCATATGTATGATTTTCATCCAGGCCTCAGCCGCCTGTTACACTTTCTTTTTAAGTCCACCATATGTATGTTTTTCATCCAGGCCTCAGCCGCCTGTTACACTTACTTTTTAAGTCCACCATATGCAAGATTTTCATCCAGGCCTGTTACACTTAATTTTTAAGTCCACCATATGTATGTTTGTCATCCAGGCCTCAGCCGCCTGTTACACTTACTTTTTAAGTCCACCATATGTATGCTTTTCATTCAGGCCTGTAACACTTTATTTTTAAGCCCACCATATGTAAGATTTTCATCCAGGCCTATTACACTTACTTTTTAAGTCCACCATATGTATGATTTTCATCCAGGCCTCAGCCGCCTGTTACACTTACTTTTTAAGTCCACCATATGCAAGATTTTCATCCAGGCCTGTTACACTTAATTTTTAAGTCCACCATATGTATGTTTGTCACCCAGGCCTCAGCCGCCTGTTACACTTACTTTTTAAGTCCACCATATGTATGCTTTTCATTCAGGCCTGTAACACTTAATTTTTAAGTCCACCATATGTAAGATTTTCATCCAGGCCTGTAACACTTACTTTTTAAGTCCACCATATGTATGATTTTCATCCAGGCCTGTAACACTTACTTTTTAAGTCCACCATATGTATGATTTTCATTCAGGCCTGTAACACTTAATTTTTAAGTCCACCATATGTAAGATTTTCATCCAGGCCTATTACACTTACTTTTTAAGTCCACCATATGTATGATTTTCATTCAGGCCTGTAACACTTACTTTTTAAGTCCACCATATGTATGTTTGTCATCCAGGCCTGTTACACTTACCTTTTAAGTCCACCATATGTA
>MJUT01032945.1:16585-29496 GCA_002080005.1 Gigantidas platifrons
GGTCAAAACAACAAATAATTAATTTTGTTTGGCCTTGTTACACTGACACAATATTTACTAAAACAATTACCCCAAAAATGTACATGGGAATTAAAAGTACAAAAACTACATGTGTAAAAAAAATTCATCTTCTCATTATTGGAGAAGATAGAGAACTACTTTTGTTTTATTATCTCCCTTGTGTAAATTAAAGGGAGATAACTTTTTTTAAATCACAATATTAGGCCATGTAAAATTAATTATCTGGTTCTCAGATACCGCCGCTTTGGCAAAAAATTGGCCGCTGGCTTGTATTTATCACCAAACAAAACTAAATACAACAGTCAAAAAGTCAGCATTCAAATTTTTGAGCCTTTTAACTTGAATTGATCAAAGAGAGACAACTCCAATTTCAAGTTGAAGGAATTCGGAACACTCTTGTGTTTTCCTCTGATTGTACAAAGTCGTTACTTCCGGTAATTCCAAATGGTAACAATCGATAAAATGGAACCAAAGTTGATTTCGTTGACCGTTTTTGACGTGATTTCATGTCATTACCCATGGTTTATTGTGAAAATAATGGATGGAACTACTGTAAAGGATTTGTGCAAAGCAGTTTTGTCACGAGAATATAACGGCATGATCGGTCTCCATTGAATTGTTTCAATATTTATTCATAATAGCTGAAAAGTAAGTGACGACACAGACACTGCTGAAACCTAAAGATTGGACCAATATGCATATAAGTACAAAAATTAAATATCCTCCCTCCCTCATCATTTTTTTGAAAGTCAGTATCTGAGAACCAGATAATTAATTTTACATGGCCTTATTATTTATTCAATGTTTGTTATAATAATAATGAGAGCTATAGGTCATCTCAAAAAGGGAGATAACTTGAAACCTAAAGATCATCTAAAAAAGGGGAGATAGCACATTTCTTGATATCTTCAATTCACACACCTCCTTCAGTTGTAACCTGTACCTTCTTTTTCAGTATATTTGACTTACCTCTGACCTTTCCCAGTTGTAACCCGTGCCTACAACAGCCAGTATAGTTGGTATCTTCAACTTTGCCACAGCAAATCGAAATTCCATTTTACAGTTCTTTGAATTTGCATACTGTAAAAATATACCATATACCATTAAACCAGACAAAAACAACACATGTATTTGCTATTTACATAATGTAATTATTATTAAAACTAAGGTTCTCCTCCCTCAGGGATAGGTATCCTTAGCCAATTTTAGATATCCTGTTTAGGACATTTGGTTTCCTTGCTTCAAAACACTTTTTAATTATAGGCATTCCAATCTTTTGATTTTGAGTGTATCTGATGAAAGATATCTATGTTTTCATTCAAAGATATCAGACAGGACAATTTCAAAGTATGAATAGAATTTCCCTTCATGCTTTGTATATGTTCTTTCAATGAGTAACTAGTTTTTACAATGATCAATCCTTTATAAACAATTCTTAGAAATAAAACTAGTTTAACCCAGCCACTTTTTATTGGAGTGCCTTGCCAAGCCAGGAAAGTTAGCAGTCATGCAGGTGTATCAATATTGCCTCTTTCTACCATTATTCTGTTTGATTTGGAACTGTTCCGAGAGTGTGGTATTTTTTGTTGTTTTTCATTTAATTATCATAGAAAATGAAATATTTGGGATTTATCTAGCAAAATTTTTGTTTCTGTATCATATCAAAATATTTGCGATGAGATTCATACAATAACAAGGGCAACGCAAAGTGTGACGTATCCCTTTGCCTAAAAATATGACCCGGTGACCTTGACCTTTGACCTTGAAAATCAATAGGGTTCCAGATTCTCCTAAGAACTAAGTATGTACCAAGTTTGGTCAAAATCCATTGATTCTAGAGTGTTCACAAGGATGTTACGGAAGGACGGAAGGTAGCATTACTATATCCCTTCACAACTTCGTTGCCGAGGGGATAATAACACTTTAATTCAAAATGAAAGTAGAACTTTGTAAAAGTGAAAGTAGAACTATCTTGTAAAAATGAATGTAGAAGTACTTTGTAAAAGTGAAAGTAAAACTACTTTAATTCAAAGTGAGGGTAGAGCTACTTTAATTCAAAGTGAAAATAGAACTACTGTAATTCAAAGTGCAGGTAGAGCTACTTTGTTTCAATAAGTTCTAAATTGACTATTACACATCCTGATTGTCTGATTCAGTGAATTCTGGAGTATTTCGCAAATTCTGACAAATTTCTCTAACACTTAAAATACCTCATCTGAAACACAGGCAACCACAACTTTAGCATTCCTCAGCCCGTCAGCTATGTCATCAAACAGACCAGTCTAAAATTACAGAATATTCAAACATGTTTTCTTCAATATGTTTTTTTTTTAACTCATCTGTTTATATTTTTAGCGATATGTATGTATTTCATTGCAAGTCAAACAAGACCTTACAGAGATAAAAAGAATTTAGATAGTACTAATGAAACTAATGTTTCATGGTTTGATATTTCTCATATAGTAAATTTCTGTCTTGACAGAACAAACATTTATTCAGCAATATGACTTTTAAAACAGTCGTTTTTAGATCTCCCATGCAGCCACTACAGGAAATTAGGAAGCAAGTGCAGAGATCTAATTTTAATTAGAATGGGAAAAACTCATTTATATATCTAGCATTAGGGTTATTTTGTTATGGCAATTAATGGCACTTTCAACAATATTTCAGTTATATCGTGGCCGTCACATTTATTGGTGGAGGAAACCGGAGTACCCAGAGAAGACAACCGACCTGCCACAAGTCACTGACAAACTTTATCATGTAATGTTGTATTGAGTACATCTAGCCTGAGTGGGATTCAAACTTAAAATGTTAGTGGTGATAGGCACTGATTGCATAGGTAGTTATAAATCCAACTACCATACGATCACAACCACAACGGCCCTTGTATATACAGTCAAACCTACCAATGTGGTCACTTCTATTAAACAGTCACCTGTATTAAAAGGTCACCTTTATTTTGTCCTGTCATAGAAAGCTTCATATGAATTGAACCTCTTTTAAGAGGTCACTTTTTCTTTGTCCCAAAGGTGACCTCTTAATACAGGTTTGACTGTATCTAAAATGCACACAAAATTAACCACTACTATAGCATATATCTTACATTTCCAACTCGTTCTATATCAAGCCAACATTGTATTTTCTTATCTTTTAATACAGTAGCAATTTTCCTAGGGTCTCCATGTCCTAGAGCTCCTTCAATTTTACCAGAACCTTTAGCAATGGCATCTTGGGAATTACTCCAACAGTAACTGATGAAACACTCAGGGCTATCTTCCTGAAAGTCAATCAAATAATATTTAAATTGATTTACTAGTAAAGGTTAACAACAGTTATCTAAGATTTATTTCTTTCAGTTGCAGAATCGTAGCTAAAAAAATAAAAAACCATAACAATCATTTTGACAAACTAGCCCAAATGGCATTTTAGAAGAATTTTTTCTATTTGATTATGAAATTTAAGGCAATTCTACTAGCCTGAACCAATTTTTACTAGACTGGGGCATAGGGCTAGTGGTTTGTGGTGCAGACTGCCATGATTCTGCACATATATTGCATGTAGACAGATTAACATAAGCTTTCAGCTTGATTCAGAATCCACATACCGTAACGATTGTTTATATAATATGGTATGTATCATTTATATTTTACTAGAATAAATATTGTTAAAACTATTTATTTAAGAAATAGACAGTCAAACCTGTCTTAAGGTGGTACCATACACTTCAGGTAAAATTTGATCTCGTTTAATTTTCTTATTTTTTTGGCAGTGTGTTTGAATATATCCACTGTAATAAATTCATATCAAAATTTTAACAAATTCCAACCAACAGACTCAGAGCAATGAATTCACTAGCCACATAGCAGCTTTTCTCTCTGTGGTTTTGATCACCGAGATGCTTGAAATCTGCATACAAACATCATATGATCAAAATGTTCAACTGATTTTAAAGAGTTATCTCCCTGTAGTGTATGGTACCCCCTTAAGCGACCTTTCAAGGGGAAAATTGAAATAGGGTCATATAAGACATGCTGTCACTGAATACAGGTTTAATTAATATGAAATTCATTTGGGAAATTAAAACTAGAACTGTGAGTGACCTCACTGAGTGATACCCCCTGCTTGCAGTTTAGTAGGAGTTGCGCTTACAAGGTACATGCATCCCCCTCCCCTTTTCGTGAAAGTATAAGTTGAATTATCTCCCCTTTTAAATTTTGGACAGCAACCATATTCCTTCATGCACATCTGCAGGTAGTGTACTACAAGTGTGTAAAGTTTCATAAAAATCCAATCAGCCGTTTAGAAGGAGTTGCGCTGACGAAGTACATGCTCCCCCCACCTTTTTCGTGAAAGTATAAGTTGATTATCTCCCCTTTTAAATTTTGGACAGCAACCATATTCCTTCATGCACATCTACAGGTAGTGTACTACAAGTGTGTAAAGTTTCATAAAAATCCAATCAGCCATTTAGGAGAAGGAGTGCTTACAAGGTACATGGACGGACGGACAGACAGGGTGATTCCTATATACCCCCCAAACTTTGTTTGCGGGGGGGATAATTAAGGTCGCACAATACAAGTTATTGCTTAAAAGAGGTGGTAAATAAATCGGGTAATACATTTATTGAATTGCCCATGACATTAGAAAGGGTTAGTATCACATCTCATCATCAAAGGCTAATGATATTACTTCAGAATAGCAGGTTATTCAAGTTATCCAGGTGCATTATGCTATAAGCTATTACAGATGATCAGGTGTCCAAAGAAACAACTTGTCAAGGGGAGATAACAATGTTTGACTGTACACTTAATTTTGGAACATCAGTTATTTTCTTCTTCTCACTTGTTTTTCTAAATTCTCAAAATCCATATAAAAATCATAGTAAGATTTTGTGTTAATAAAAAAAAATAGATATCAAATCTAGTGCACACAATGCGTTTCTGGAATAACCTTCATCAGGTACACTCAAAATTGAAAGGTTGGAAGGCCAAATAATCTAAAGTTTTGGGAGCACTAGAACCAAAGGACCTAAACAGGAGAGCCAAAATTAGCTAAGGTCACCTATGCCTGAGGGAGGAGAACCTTAGTTTAACCAATGACTATAACATGCCTGAGGGAGGAGAACCTTAGATTAACCAATGACTATAACATGCCTGAGGGAGGAGAACCTTAGATTAACCAATGACTATAACATGCCTGAGGGAGGAGAACCTTAGTTTAACCAATGACTATAACATGCCTGAGGGAGGAGAACCTTAGATTAACCAATGACTATAACATACCTGACCTCCTTTAGATTTCTTCTTTTTCAGAGATTCTTTTAATTCTTTGATCTTAGGTTCATACCTACCAACATCAGTCATCTTAACAAACACCTGTAAACAAAAATATAAACAATATTATTTACGATTAGGTTTGGTTTAGGCTTATGGTGTTTAATGCCACTTTCAACAATATTTCAGTTATATCGTGGCAATCAGTTTTATTGGTGGAGGAAACCGGAGTACCCGGAAAAAAACCATCAACTTGCCACAAGTAACTGACAAACTTTATCACGTAATGTTGCATCGAGTACATCCTGCCTGATTGGGAATCAAACTCACAACGTTAGTGGTGATAGGCACTGATTGCATAGGTAGTTGTACCATACGATCATGACGGCCCTTAACCAAAATATAATATTATTTATGAAGAAATAATTTACATATCAGTGTGCTTAATTCCTTATACAGTACCCCTCTCTTATAAGGCAATGAAATAGTGTCCTTATAAGAAAGGTGGCCTCTTCTATGGGGGAAAATTTAGTAGCATCTGGTCTGATAAAACGGTAGCATTTGGTGGGAGGGGCTACATAAGTAGGAGGGACTGTATAAGTGGGAGGGGCTGTATAAGTGTGAGACTACTACATATATATTTGACCAGTTATTTTTGTTCAGGAATAATCAAGTCTAAGACATTTAAGGAATATTTGAAATTGTTGAACAGGTTAAACGATATAACCTGGGTTGGGTCAGTTTATGCTTAATATATAATTTAATTTTTACAATAAAATTTAATGATTCCTCGATTTTAATTACGATTATTTCATGTGACTATTTGAATTTGTCGTTAGTGGATGAACATGTTGGTGACGTCACAATACCAACCCAGGTTATACAGTATAACCAAAATGTTCTCCATGCGGATTAGACAATCAGATTGAAATATTCAAATCAAACTAAATTATAAATATAGAGAACAGTAACAAACAAAAATGACCATCTGTATATAGTGAGTGAGTGATTGGTGTTTAAGAGGAATGTTTCAGCTATTACAAGGTGACAACAAGTTACATTCGATGAGATGATGATGTCTGCTTTACACTAGACAAACATGGTTGGTTTGATTTTGATAGTGCTAGTTCACTGAAACAAGTCTGCAGTTAGATATGTCACTCTACTTGGGACACATTATCCCGATTCGGAGCCAACCTGTCTTTGCTATAACCGCTTAATGCTGCTTGCTTAGCGGAGAAGCAGCAAACACAAATTTTATAGGTCCTTGGTTGAACCTGACAGGTGTGCGAATCTACGTTCTACTGCACCCAATGCGAGCTATCCATTACATCCTCAATCTCCATCAGGGCGAAGTGTTCAACATTCTGTGATAAAGTTTGTCAGTGACTTGTGACAGGTCAGTGGTTTTCTCTAGGTACTCTGGTTTCCTCCACCAATAAAACTGACCACCACGATATAACTGAAATATTGTTGAAAGTGGTGTTAAACACCATAAAAACAAAACCAAACCATCCCCAATGTTCTTGAACTGGGAGAACTTCGAATATAAAATTGTCTTCTAAATAATACACCATACCTCATCAGCAATATTTAAACCAATGCTGGTGTCTAAAAATTTAAGACTGCTCCCTATGACAACCAACAGTATTGGTTTATTGAGTGTCTCTTTGGCAAAGATCAGCAACTTCTTACATGTTGGATCAGCACAGAACTCGTCCGAAACTCCAAACAAGATCACCTAAACACAAAAAAAGTAATATTGAATGTAATGCAACAGCTATTCCATTGAACCATTGTCTAACATATCATATGCTACATTTTCTGGGGCTGTCGTGGTCGCGATTGTATGGTATACCTGTGCGATCAGTGCCTATCACCACTGAAGTTGTGAGCTCAAACCCCGTTCATGGCGATGTGTAGTCGATACAACACTATGTTATAAAGTTTGTCAGTGACTTGCGGCAGGTTGATGGTTTTCTCCACCAATATAACTGAAATATTGTTGAAAGTGGTGTTAAACACCATAAGCCTAACCTCTAATCCCCCTAAATTTTCATCTCCCTGGATTTGAATCAAATAGATGTTGGGGCATTCATTAGTAGAAATTTGAATCTTAATATCCCAATATATGCTTTTCAAGCAAAATATGATAACAGCAGTTATAAAGGTTGAGACAGACATTATCGTTTGTATCGGAGATAATCTCATATGATGAGGTGTGATACTAAGTGATTAACGATGTTTTTTAAAATGAGATGACATTTCTCAGTCATCACTCATCGAAAGGGCGAAGCCCCTGAGATGAGATATGACTAAGAAATGTCCTCGAGTTTCAAAAAACATATTTAATTATTTTATCGCTATGATAGTATGTTTATCAAGGATTTGGTAATGTGACGTCATTATAACGTCATATTAGAAAACAGTGATATTACTACGTGCATCCTTGACAACGCTTAGCGATTAGCGATAATTGGAATCATCTCGGCGCTTACGTGGTATGAAATATATTGGTTTTAAATATCAAAGGGAAAATAAACAAAATAGCGATAATAGTGATTATGTATGAAGAGACTTTCAAAACTCATTGTTTTTACTGGTAATGTTATTATAATGTGTTTGATGTCACAGTGACCTATATTTTTCAGCATCAGAGTCATTTTGTTGATACTGACACTATCACTCGGTGAGATCAAAGGGAAACAAGATGAACTGTAAACTAATGCTCACTTATGATACCCCCGCATATATGTTCAATGTGTATAAAAACCAACAAAGTCAGCAAACAGGAAGTAGGAGTCTGATGGTTCCAAAAACGCTTCCCACAATATGGCATACCTATATGAAGCTTGTGACCAAATATCTGATTTCTGCCATCAATAGTTGCTGTGAAAAATGTGACGAAAAATATCTTGGGACGGATGGAAGGAAGGACAGGGGTAAAACAGTATACCATCCCTCCGGTGGAGCAGGGGTATAATTACTGATAAAATTTGATTAGAATTCAAATATTTACCTGAGCACTTTTGAAAGCTATAGTAAGTGACTCTACATCAGCTGTTTCTGGGTTGTCACAAATGCTCCTGAAAACACAAAAAATCAAGAGATCAATCACAGACATGCAGCTATTTTTAACATGCATTCCAATTATTTTACCATGGTAATCAATCTAAGCTAGGAATGTTCAAGGTTCGATAGACTCAAAATCTGGACTTTATTATTTATAGTTCAAGCAAAATTCTAATTTTAATAGTCATAATTCAACCAAAATCTTTACGTTCATAGTCAACTGAACTGCCGTAAGTCACTGACAAACTTTATCACAAAAAGTTGTATCAAGTACACCTCGTCATGAGTGGGATTCGAACTCACAACTTCAGAGGTGACAGCATAGGTAAATCCAACTACCATACAATCATGGCCCCTTTCCAAAGAAGCACGGATAGAATGTAGTGTTTGTGTGAAATTTTATTTAAAATTTCTTAGCCAATCGAGATAAGTTATTTGGTTCTGGTGGCACTCATTTTCCATTTCAGATCCATTAGTTAGAAATAGGAACACCCGCAGAGCTTGGTTTCATTTGGCTCAAGAATTTTTTTTTGGCAAAGAAAATTAAAATGTAAAAAAGTTTTTACGTGACTGACGACGACGACAAAAACAAAAAGCTATATATAGACCAGATGAAGTCAAGATAGCCAGGTTACATAATACAAGGGCCATGGTGGTCATGATCGTATAGTAATTGGATTTATAACTACCTATGAAATCAGTGCCTATCATCACTAACGTTGTGAGTTTGAATCCCATTCAGGCAAGGTGTACTCGATACAACATAATGTGATAAAGTTTGTCACTTTTCTCTGAGCACTACGGTTTCCTCCACCAATAAAGCTGACAGCCACAATATAACTGAATATTGTTGAAAGTGGCATTAAACACACAATCCTAACCCTACATGATACAAGTCACCATCAAACTATAAATGTTTGAGCCCATTTATTGTAGAACTTACACATCGAATCCATCTTTTCTCAGATCTTCAACAATGTTACCGGGATGAACAAGTTTCTTCTCTTGAGCAAGATCAGGAATGTTAAGCTTCGAGTAACAGAAAAGGACACTGATATTAACGTCCTCTCCGAGGTTCTTCAACTCCATAACACTACGATGTAGATGCTCATCAAACTCTGTTGTTTTATTCGGAGGCATAAGAGCTAAAAATAGAACAAACGATCCAAATTATTATTTACCATCAAAATAGATGAGACTTTATATGGCATCAAACTTAAATTTACAACATTGGTTAATACAAAAAGAGCTAAACACAGAACAGAAACGCCTCAAAGTATATTTGCAAACCATGGATACAAAATTTAATCCACAATTGGTATTCTACATAATTTTGTCTGCTAATACATGCAATTTCATAAAACAAACGGCATCGGTGATGTAATGACTAGTATGCTCGTCGAGTGCGGTAGATTGTGGGTTTGAACCACGATCAGGTTAAACCAAACACTATAAAATTAATATTAACTACTTCTCCACTAAACATCCAGCTTTATTTAAAGAGTCAGAGCAAAGACTGTTTGGCTCGGAATCAGGGTAGTGTGTCCGAGCGAAGCAATATGTCTACAGGCGTACTGTTGTTTCAGTGAATTATCACTATAAAGATCCAATTAAACGTGTTGATCTAGTACAAAAGCTGATCTCATCATCATTTCATTGAGTACAACTTGTTCTTACCATGATATAGCGGGAAAATTGCTCCTTTGGTGTTAAACAACAATCAATCACTTACTGTGGAACACAACGTCACCGAAGCTGTAACTTTAAGCTGAACACAAACGTCAGGGATAATGAATAAAATATAAGTTATATCATTATCGTTGAATAAACAAACATGTCCTGTGTTAGAGAAGGGGTCCAAGTGTGTCCCTTCATGTCTGTTTTCGTCCTCTGGTCATTGGATATATTTGGGAGTACTTCTGCTATCCCTAACCTTAAGCTTAACCCTAACCCTAACCTTAATCCTAACCCTAACCCTAACCCTTTTGTTGTCTTATCTGCATGGTAACAAAATGAAAGGTTATGTGTCATGCGCTTTGTTTATTACAATATCTGACTTCCGTGGTCCGCCAAAGTAGATTCTACCCTATATTTGAGCTAAAAAAAATGCTTATTACCATTCCTCATTACATATACAGTAGCCATATAGTTTGGTATACAAACTGAGTTTGCTAAAAACTATATATAGCCAATAGGAATTAATTTTTTTTAGGACATTAACTTAAATCTAGGTCTGCAGTACTCTTTTAATTTCTAAGGGTTTGAACACAGTTAGTGTCACCTATATAATTGGACTATAACAGGGTTCACGAAAATGCATATGTCTTTGGTGGTCCTAGTGAAAATAAATGTCAGTCCTCATTAATTTTCTATTGCAAAATACCAATCTTGTATCAGTCCTAAGCAAAATTTTCCCAAATGTTGCTGGTCATGTCTGACAGGAATGACAAATTTGACGAACTCTGCTATAACTCTACAATTAAGATTAGACTTACATTTCAACTCTGGAATTGATAAGACATGGAACATCTTGTCACACTGCAAAAACGGAGCATTTAGTTCTACCGCTCGGTGAATCTTGGATGCTGGGAACATACTTGGGTCTACCATTCCCTACAAGAACATCATCGTTTATATATCTATTACAGAGGAAAAGAAAAGTTTGAAGATACCAAAGGGGTCAGGGGTCATCAGAAGCCTTCAATCATAGGAAGACAAACAATACAGGTCTAGTACGTTTATAATGAAATTTTAACACATCATGAAATCTTTTCAATATAACCAAACTTCACTATAGCGGCAGTTGTGGCCTTGATCGTACGGCAGTTGGATCTACAACTAACTATGCAATCAGTGCCTATCACCACTGATGTTGTGAGTTTGAATCCCGCTCAGAGCGAGGTGTACAACATTATGTGATAAAGTTTGTCAGTGATTTTCATCAGATCCGTGGTTTTCTCAGCGCACTCTGGTTTCCTCCACCAATAAAACTGACCACCACGATATAACTGAAATATTGTTGAAAGTGGCATTAAACATCATAAAGCCAACAAACCAACCAACCTAACTTCAATATAACCAGACCTGATGGGGTTTATGGGGATAACAAATCTGGTCAATATAAATGATTTCATTATATAATACTTTATTAATGCTCTCTTATAACCTTATAGGGTTGACAGCATAAAACAAACAAACATGGATATATATACATATACAAACATAAACATACAAATCAATCATACATTAAAACAAACATATAATTATGCAGTTATATTGAGGTCACTCTCCTCTGTGCTAATGACTTTTGAATGAAAGGGGCAGCAAGTTGCATAAGACATAAAGATAAAAAAAATTCGAGATTTTGAATATGATTATTTTTATTTCCCATCAAATTTGTGTATAGATTTTCAATCTGGGTTAAAAATTCCTTTCTTAATAATTGTTTTTTTTGGCAATAAAAGAAGAAGTGTTCCTCGTCTTCAATTACATTTAGGTGACATTGCCTACAAATTCGTTGTTCTCTATTTATTTTATTATATCTGCCTCTTTCAATTTCTAAGACATGATCACTTATTCTCATTTTCACAAGTAATTTTCTATTTTCAAAGTTTGAATTTTCAATAAATGGTTCTATAATATAATTTGTCTTTATTTTGCTGTATAGAAAAAGTTTATTGTTGATATTAAAAGACCTCAATTTCTCGAAAAATATGTTTTCATAGTTTTCTAGTAATGTTTTTTTCAAAGATTTTGCGAGATGCCATTTCTCCTTGTTAAAACTAGTAACCTCTATATTTTTTTCAGTTATTTTGTTTGTGTTTAAAATATTCTCTGCAAAGGTATACCAGGAATATGTCCCATTTAAATGTAATGTTTTTGAGAGGCGATATGCATCCAATAATAAAGGATTATTATCCTTGTTTGAAATTCTAGCCATATACATCAATACTTGCAACTTTATATAAACATCTAAAGGATATTGAGAAATTTCTGCTCTAGCAGCTATGTTGACAGATCTTTTACTTATTCCAAGAACAAATTTACAAAATTCTGAGTTCACCTTTTCTAGAGAACTTGTATCTAATGAGTCAATGAGATCAAAATTAGAATTTAACGTGTTTGCCCGCAATTGTCCTTTAAGTATTTTTTCCATAAAAATCCATATACCAAATTTCTGAGTTATACATGAGTATAGGTTTAACAAGAGATTCAAATAGTTTTTTGTATATTTTTATTGAAACATTTTCAATAGGGTTTAAATATTTAAACATGGAAAACATAACCTTACAACCCTTTTTTGATAGTTTTATATGGGTAAAATAAAATTTTCCTGAAGCCTCAATAAGATTTCCCAAGTATTTATATTTCAGGACATTTTCTAATTTATATCCATTTAAATAAAAATCAGACTTGTTATATGGGATATTTCTTTGTTGAAAGATTATAGCTTTAGTCTTTTTCATATTTACTGAGAGTTGCCATTTTTTTTACAATATTCACTTAATTTATCTAAAGATTTCTGTAGGCCCTCTGCACTTT